>JAHKKF010488166.1:0-10594 GCA_019740295.1 Labeo calbasu | reverse complement strand
AAAAAAAAAAGGCTGTAGTAAGTAACAAAACAATAACGGTTAAGGTGTTTTTTCATGATGCTGTGGTGAGTGAATGCTTCAGAGCAATTGGTATTTTACCCTTGAAAAGATCCTGGCTTGTACGCCTTTGCATCAGTCGATCTTTTCCACTTTTCCAATTATTAAACTCGGTGGGGTCACTGTGTATGACATTGGAGTGACGGGCTTCTCCTCCTCTGTCGTTTCCGACCTCGTAAAGGTATCGCTCGTCAGGGTGTTAGGCGCGCTGTTCTGAGATCAGTGACTACGTCCCCCCTTGAAGTGGCTGCAGTGTCATTCCAAGGGCAGCGTGGCGTTTGATCTGGTGTCGGGCGGCTGTCGCTGCACAGGGCCCTGTGATTGTCCTACGGGGAAGGAGACAGACATCACCTACCTACCTTCAATAAAAACTTCCTCGGGAACTTTTTGATTGACAGCCGGGACGGCATTCGTCATGACGGCCAAGTTTTTTTTTTTTTTTTCTCCCCTCTGTTGTGTTTTCTGCTCTAATACATGGTGAGAGTGAGCATGTATTTTATGTCTGATCTAGTGAAATTAAAACCGTGTGTGTGTGTTTATTTTTTTCTTATCTTTGAGTTTATTTTAAGTTTGTTTATCTTTATTGAGGTAAGTAATTCACAGCAGACCCATTTGGTTTTTGGGGGTGAGTTTGAGCATCCATCAAGATTTAAAGTAATTGGTATCCAAAGTCTTGGTATCTCTCTCCTTTTTCTCTTGGTGTTTGTCTCTCTCACACCTCTGATTTAAGCCCATTATAATGCTTAATAGCAACTCTTTTTAAGAGATTGGACCCTATCATGCTGTCTAATATGTGGCACTAATATGTGACCCTGGACCACAAAACCATTCATATGTAGCACGAGTATATTTGTAGCAATAGCCAACAGTACACTGTATAGGTCAAAATTATTGATTTTTCTTTTATGCCGAAAATCATTAGGATATTAAGTAAAGAAATGTTCCATGAAGATATTTTGTAAATGTCCTACCGTAAATTTATCAAAACTTAACTTTTGATTAGTAATATGCATTGCTAAGAACTTCATTTGTACAATTTTCTCAATATTTAGATTTTTTTTTGCCCCCTTAGATTCCAGATTTTCAAATAGTTGTACTGTATCTCGGCCAAATATTGTCCTATCTTAACAAACCATACATCAGTGGAAAGCATATTTATTCAACTTTCAGATGATTGTTATGACTGGTTTTGTGGTCCAGGGTCACATAGATGCATGGTGTGTCATAAGTTTTGCCTGGATCTCAAGATTTTGCAGCCTTTTGATGATATTCAATTTATGTCTCTATTTATGTATTTTTCCATTTTAATTTTTGTAGACTCTGTTTTAATGGTTAAATTAAATTTTATTAATAAAAAGAAACCTGTCTAATTAAGTGACATCATAAAACTTACACAATTTAGCAGCATTTTTTAAAAGTTTAACAAACATGACATTTTTAAGACCCTATGAAATACTTTATTATTATTATTATTTTTTTTTTTTTTGCCAAATTCCCTTTTTTCCCATTTACATTTTTCTGTATTCTGTTTTTTTTTGTTTGTTTGTTTGTTTTTTCTAAACTCCGTTTTAACAGTTAAAATAAAATTTTGTTAATTAAAAAGCATGTATAATTAATTGAAGTCATGGAACATACACAATTTAGCAGCAATTTATTAAAAGTTTAACAAAAATTCATTCATTTATTTAAACCAAATTCTGTTTACAGTAATTTTCGTGATTCTGTTTTAATGGTTACATTAACTTTTAATAATCAAATGCATCTCTAAATACTTTTTTTTTTTTTAAACTAATTTATCCTTATTTTATTCATTTTTCTTTTCTTTTTTTTTTTTTAGAAATACTTTATTGTATGTTTACATTTTTCTGGTAAATAAAAATAATGTTTTAGTAATAATTTTAGTAGTACTATCATTCCATTAAGTAATGCATTTCTGTCACAATTTCTTCAAGTTAACCTGAACTTTTGTTTTGACGAGTTGTTGTGAAGACCTTTGAGTTTCTGTTTGTATATGATATGAAGTTAGATTTTCTCAAAAGAAATGGTAAAATGCTCATGAAGTGACTCAGAGCAGCACTGGAGATTGTTTCTGTTCATGTATTCATATATAGGCTGAAAACACCACAAGTGTGACGTGCTTCAATATGTGTGTAGTAAACGAAACTGCGCGTCTGCGCCATTCATTCCCACAGAGACACGCAGAACATGCAGGATTCCTATTTAAATCACAGACACAGACATTTAAATCACAGACACTATATCTTGTGTTTTTATTTAAGTGTATTAATACTTTATTTATTCAAAATTTGGCAAATTCCGTGACATTCCGTGTATATAGTTCCGTTTGTATGACTGTATTCTGCAATTCCGTCCCTAAAAAGGCCCAGATTTACCTGAATTCACCCCATTATTTGGTCCCATATTTGTTTTTGAACTGTTGTTTATTTTCTCATCCACTTTATTGAACAGACACTGTCTCGCTTTTTGCATCGGACAAAACTCTCCTGGCACCGCAGCATCCTGTGCGTGTATTGTTTTTGAAATGAACAGTAGGAAGACGTCAAGGCAGAGGTGAACAAGCAGGCCTAGTGACTCTTCACATTCAGTCTCCTAGAGAAAGAGACGTCGCTGCTACATATGCATATACTTCATTTCAACCCTGCGTAAGCTTTCAGACTTCTTTGTTTTATTGTCTTTCATATTTTCTCTTCCAGACCCCCAATCCCCTCCCCGCCTTCCTTCACTGGTCCAATTAATGTGTTTGTGTTTAAATTAATAAGTGAATTGATAAAAATCTCAGTGTCAGTGGGTGACAGGTTTAGCGTGTGAGTGTTTGTATGCGTGTGTTTTGTTTTGGAGAGAGCGAGAGAGCTCACGCTGAAGGCCCTGAGGCATGTAAGGACTTTATGGCTCACCTCATACGCTCATTAAGGCTGTTGTTCGGCTTTTGTTGCATAATTACCTAATGGCAGCTTTAAAAAAAGGCTTCACTGTCTTTGACTGACAGCGTATGGCTCTTACAGGTTATCTTTGTCTCCAAAAGCTGTCTTTTTGTCTTTGGCAGAACTAAAGCAAGGTTGCTTTCAACATCTCTACGAGGCGGTGTGTTGACGGGGACTTGGGAGTGTGTTGTTACAGCTTGTACCAACTGATCTACTCATATTCGGTTTGAACGACTTGTGAAGTTTGACGTCCCCGTAGTCATTTTTTATTCGCGGGAAAGTGCGTATGATAGGTCAGGGATTAGTTATGTAAAAAAAGTCTACTGTTAAGAGTTCAGATGGACTGTGGAAATACTTTTTCTTTCATGCTGCCTTGTGTTGATCTCCTTTTTAATGGAACTCAGGCCTGTTTGATAAGTTGATTTGGTACCTGATACATTTCTAAAGCATTTTGACCTTTTCCGTGCACTTAAAAAGGAAGATCCCGAATGCTTAAGAAGGGCCGGGTGCTTTCTGTGTTAAATACAGTGATGCCGTATTTAGGTCACCCTCTTGGAATTGCTCTGTTTATTTTTATTATTATTATTATTATTATTATTATTATTATTATTATTATTATTATTTTTAGGGCCCGAGCACTGGTGCAGTTTTTCACCATAATTAATTATAATCGCATTTTTGAGGGCCTAAACATGCCTGAAAAGTCATGAAACCTTGCACACGCATCAGAACTGATATAGGTTTCAGAAATGGGTGTGGCAAAATGGCTCGATAGCGCCACCTATTCACTCTCAATAAAGTGCCCCTCCTGCTACATTTCACGTACATGTATGAAAATTGGGACACACATGTAACACACCAATACCTACAAAAAAGTCTCTTGGAGCAAAATCCGAAACCCAACAGGAAGTCAGTTATTTTTCGTTTTCTCAGCAAATTTTGTGTCATTTTCGCCATTTCCAGGCGTCATACTTTAACGATCTCCTCCTAGAGATTTATTCGGATCAACACCAAATTTGGCCAGTGTAATCTAATCTTTTTGTCCTTTGTGGCGTTAAATTGTGAAGATCTTGAGTTTTCGTTGGAGGGCGTGTCCGTGGCGGCCTGTCAAATTTCGATGTTTCGCCATGAAAAAGGAAGTTGTTATAACTCAGCCATACAATGTCTGATCTGCCCCAAACTTCACATGTTTGATAAGAGTCCGGTCCTAGACACATGCGCATGCTCATATTTAGTTATATTCATAGCACCACCTGCTGGCAACAGGAAGTGACATGTTTTACGCTGTAAGAAACTCGTCCTAGAGAATTAATGACATCAGCATTATATTCAGTCAGTCTAATCTGAAGTCCTTTGCGATGTTAAATTGTGTAGATCTTGAGTTTTCGTTGAATGGCGTGTCCGTGGCGGCGTGACAAAGTTCAATGTTTCGCCATGGGAATAGAAGTTGTTGTAACTCAGCCATACGATGTCCAATCTGCCTCAAACTTCACATGTTCGATGTTCGAGTCCTGGCCTGAACAAATATGAAGGGCAAAATTCTGTTATAATCATAGCACCACCTTCTGGCAACAGGAAATGACTTGTTTTACACTAACTTTAACATGCAATGTATGATCCGCACCTATATTTATTATATTAAAAGCATACTGCCCACTGTTTGCTGTTTTCCTCAGGCCACCGGTCGGCGGTGAGCCCGGGTGCGAGGGCCCTTTTATCGCTGCTTGCAGCTTTAATTTAATATGGATCTTTCCTCCTAGACTAATGAACTGAAGTAACCTCTCAAAACAACCCACTCATTGGACTTTTTTTTTTTTTTACTCCGCAAATTGTTTAAGCATGACCACTGAGAAATGTCATCCTAATACTATTGGATTATGGGAAAGTGGTCCACACAGATACCAATGCTTTATAGCAAATGCTGTTGAACAGGAACTGGCTGAAAAGTTTTATTTGATTTGTTTGAAGCCCATTTGGAAATATAAAACTTGTCTTTTTAATGCATTCTTGCAGCCTTTCTGTTGTTGCGTAGTCTTGTGGGATATAAAATGCAAACTTGAGATGATTTTCAAAGCTGTGCAAAGTAACATTACTGTTCCCTAAAAAGGCTTTTACTTTAATGTGTGTCAAATGTCATTGTATGAAATTTCCATAATTCCATTTGTTTATATATACTGCTAAATAATATCTAGATTTTATTTAAAAATATGTATTTATAAATGAATATTTTAAATAAATTAGGAATATAATTCAAAATAATACAATAAAATGAAAATACAATTACAATAATAAGAACTGGACAATTTTTATAAATTATATTACATTCAGTCTCTGTAGGATGTTTTTTAAATAAAAACAGTAATATTGTGAAATAGTATTACAATTTACTATATAATATAATACATAAATTTAGAAAGTTCAAAAGAATTTATTTGAATTTATTTGAAATTATTTTTTTTTTGTGAAAATCTCTTTACTGTCATTTTTTTAATTCAATCCAATTTAATGAAATATTGCAGTCTTTAAAAATGTAATACAATTATAATAAAATAATTTTAGAAAGTTAAAAAAATTGTACAATTTGCTTGAAAAAAAAGTACAATTCATATTAATTATATTAGATTTAGTGTCTGTGGGATTATTTACGTCTTTGAAAGAAGTCAAGTAAAAATAGAAGTAAAAATAGTAATATTGTGAAATAGTATTACAATTTAAAATAGTAGTTTTCTATTTGAATATATGAAAAAAATATTATTTATTCCTAAGATGACAAAGCATAATTTTCAGTACCTACTATTTTTTTTCATTTTCAGTTATTACTTTATTATTATTAATGTCTTTACTGTCACGTTTGATCAATTTAATCCATTTTAATAAAGTGTTGCAATCATTTAAAAATGTGATAAATAAAATAAAAAACTTTAATACATTTTACAATTCATTTGAAAAAAAAAAAGAACTGTCATTTATTTAATCAAAAATAAAGTAAAAACAGTAATATTGTGAAATGGTATTACAATTTAAAATAGCAGTTTTCTATTTGAATATATTTGAAAGTATAATTTAGTCCTATAATGACACAGCTGAATTTTCAGTAACTAATATTTTTATAATTTTTTTTAATTATTACTCCTTCAGAAATCTAATATTTTTGTGAAAACTGATACTTTGTTTGATGAATAGAAAGTTCAAATTTATTTGAAATTAAAATCTTTTGTAAAATTATAAATCCCTTTACTGTCACTTTTGATCAGTTTAATCCAATTTTAATGAAGTGTTGTAATCATTTAAAAATTGTAAACATTTATAATAAAATAATTTAAAAACTTATAAAGGAGTTAAAAAGAATAAATTTGACAGTTTAATTGAGAAAATAAACAGTGCACGTTTTATTAATTATATTACATTCGGTATCTGTAGGGTTTTTTAATGCTTTTTAAAGAAGCCATTATTTAATCAAAAATAAAGTAAAAATTAGTAATATTTTTAAATAGTATTACAAATTAAAATAGCAGTTTTCTTTTTGAATATATTTAAAAATGTAATTTATTCTTATGACGGAGCAAACTTTTCAGTACCTACATTTTTTTTTAATATAATTTTCAGTTACTCCTTTAGAAATCTAATATGAAAACTGAAACTCTTTTGTTGAATAGAAAATTAAAAACGAACGACATTTATTTAAAATTGAAATATTTAGTAAAATTATAAATATCTTTACTTTTGATCAATTTATGTGTTGCAATAATAATAAAAAAAAACTTTAAGAAATTTTACTATTCAATTGTTAAAAATGAACTTTGAGTAAAAATTCTTTAATAAAATGTAGACTGTATACCTGTGTGTGGGCTCTAGTATGAAAAATGCTGACATGCGTTGTTTTACTTTTACTAAGTATAAAAATATGTTCATAAAGTATGAAAACCCCATTTTTTTGCTTCCTGCTCGTCTTAGCGTTCTGCGACTGCGTACCGATCCTGAGTCAGTTGTAATTACAGGCGCCGTATGCTGGCAGAGGCTAATGACAGGTCTGTGGCCTGTGTGCTTTTGTTTGTTTGGAGTACAGTGCTCCACAGTAGGGTATCTTCCCAGCTGGCAATGCGTGCTGGCCCTTGGCTGAGTGTCTGGGTTGGAGAGGCGGCCGGTTCTGGTGCTACACCAGGCCTTGTGCCAGCTGGAGACTAGACTCCTCAATCCACTGCTCTCCTCCTTTCTCTACTTTGACAGCGGAGCTTACTCGCTCGTTCTGGAGCTGGCAGCCTCCCGCAGCAACACCCACGTTTGTTCTCACCTCCAGGGTCAACAGCACCCTGTCGCTACCTGTCTTCCTGGATCACACCTCTCTCCCAAAGCTGCGCCAACTCCCAAATTGAAAAGGCACTTCTGCAAGAGCCTCCTGAGGGATTAACTAAGTGCTTCTGTCTTTAATCCAGGTTATTTTGTGATTGGCTTTTATTGACTTGATTTACTCAAGCTTCACTCCTAATATAATTTTGAAATGAGCAAAATCATATAAGCTCAAAATCAACACGACATCCAAATGATCACTATTTAACTTCTTAAAAACGTGTTCCGGGTCTTATTGTGCGTGATTCAACATTAGTTAATGCATTAGTTTTCGTTAACTTAAAATGAGCAACACTTTTACATTTGTTTTTCGTAGTTAATTTATTTCTGCATACAAATTTGGTAACACTACAAGTTTCATTAGTTAATATTAGTTAACTACATTAGTGAACATGAAGTAAGAATGAACAATACTTCTACAGCATTTATTAATCTTTGTTCATGTTAATTTCAGCATTTTCTAATACATTATTGAAATCACAAGTTGTGGTTAACATTAGTTAATGCACTGTGAACTAATATTAACACAACAAATTACTGTGTTTTTAATAATGTTAACAAAGATTAATAAATTGTGTAATAAATGATTCATTGTTCGTTCATGTTAGTTAATACATTAATTAATGTTAACAAATGACTCATATTGTAAATTAGTACCCAAATCTTTAATATTTCAAGTTGTATAATTTTTTTAACGTTTTTAAATGTAACATTTTAACATTCATATATTACAAACATTATAGAATTACATTAAACTATTGAAAACAGTTTTGTTCATTGAAATCAAACTGAAAATGAATAACATTTAGATATTAGATGACAAACAAACTTTTTATTATTTTATTTTTTTATTTTATTTATTTTTATTTTATAATTTAATTTCATTGTATTTCATTGTATTTCATTTTATCGTATTTTTATTTAATTTTATTTCGCTTTATTTAATTTAATTTAATTTGAATTTATTTCAGTTTCTTTTATTTTTATATTTTATTTAATATTATTTATTTCATTTTTTCATTATTTAATTTTATTCTTAATTTTTTTTTATTCATTTAAATTCACTTAATTTCTTTTTTTTATTTCATTTTAATTTATTTAATTGCACTTAATTTCTTTTTATTTATTTAATTAAATATTACTTCATTTAATTTGATTTTATTTCATTTAACTTATAAAAAATTCTTATAAACTTTATTATAAACTTTATATTTTTAAAAAATTTCATTTTATTTTGCTTTGTTTTATTTCAGTTTATTTTATTTTATTTTATTTTAATTTATTTAATTTAATTTCGTATTGTTTTATTTCGTTTTATTTTAGTTCATGTTATTTTATTACATTTTATTTTGTTTAATTTAATATTATTTTATTTTATTTTATTTTATTTTATTTATTTTTTTACCACGAGGTCCCTTGAAATGAAATCTCTTTTTCAAAGGAGACCTGGCCTGAAAAATTTCTGTTTTAGCCCCAAACTGAGATAAATTAGTTTAAGTACAAAAATTAAAACTAAAATAAAGTGAAAGCTAAATAGAAATTTGGGGTGAAAATGACAAAAGCAGCTGTTTTGAGGAGGTGAAATTGTAAATTCTGGTACGGAACACCCACATTTCAAGATCCAGTCATTCTCAGTGGGCAAAATCCTGCCCTTTTTATCCCATTTCACTCAGAAATATGTTACATTATGGAAGGAAATTGGGTTTGAAAAGTGGCATTGACATTTCGTGGAACAAAATGTTGTTTTATATTGACTTGGACAATGACAGAAAAAGATTAATGCAGAATTTTGACATTTTCTCTGCTTATGTTAGAATTACTTACATGGAAATACAGCGTGAAAGTGAATGTGAAAGTTGTAAGCTTCGTATGAGCTGATTTGGCTGAGTTTTAACTTATTTAACGGTTGTAATGAGCAGAGTAAGAGCTGGATTGGACGCTGTGGCATTTTGTTGACAGTGAGTGAGGTCATACAAACATTCTGTTCCATCCTCTCTTAAATCCAGAGGCTAAGCGTAATTACGTTGACATGGCCAGTGACACGCACACTCACACATTCTCGAAGGAATGGGCTTCATTCACAAGAGCTCTGTAATTAAATATCCTCCCCAATTCAGGTGCCAGCATCTCTTTCTGTCTCTCTCTCTCTCGTTTTCAAATGACCATCCATAGCTGAGTGTCCGTGCGAGTGTGTGTGCGTTTGTTACATTACGCTGAAGAGTACAAATTTCTGTTTGTTCACATGCACATCCATCCAGAAGTTCTCTGGTGACCCGGTCAGTCCGTTTGTGTATTTCACTGTTTGTTTGGTTACGACGATGCTTCCTGTCTGCTCGCCAGTGCTCAGGAAGAGTCAGCGGTGATGGCGCCAGGGCTAACGTTGTGAAGACGTTACGAGGAGGTTGTCGGGACATTATCCCCATTGGCCTGGCAGGCCCGTGTCACTTTCCCAGCCTATTTGCTGATGGGGGTTCAAATCCCAAACCTCAGCTGACCTGAGTACATACCTGCTCATCACACACATGTGAGCGTGCACTTTCTTTCCGGAGACATTCTTGCCATGCTGCCAGACTGTTTGCTTGCATGAATGGCAGACACAGAGAGGTTCTGTGCTTGCTTTTTAAGCCGACCTCACTGGCGGACTTAAGCTTTATTTAATAAGATGTGGATGCGTAAAGTCCTGTCTAAAAACTGCCCTGTGGTCAAGCATTTTAGGCTTCACATAAACCATCTTAAACACTGCTTTCCTTTCACAAATCTTTCATTATAGCTTTTGGTAGCGCATGAAGCAGAGAGCAAATGCAAGGCGTCTCGAGAACAAACACTGTAATATGAGTATCTAAAGTTTAAAGAGACATTTTGTCCTGCCTTAATGCTCTGTCACATCAGTCAAATCAGAATAGACCCTATTTATTTTCTAAATGCATGTTCTTAGTTATATTGTGCACTGTCTGTCTATCTATCATTCTGTCTTTCAGTCTGTCTGTCTATCTATTTCTATGTGTCTGTCTGTCTGTCTTTCTATCATTCATTCTGTCTGTCTATCTATCATTCTATCGTTCTATCTATTGTTCCATCTGATGTCTGTCTCATTCTTACTGCCTATCATTATATCTATCATTCTGTCTGTCTGTCTATCATTCTATCGTTCTATCTACCGTTTTGTCTGATGTCTCTCTGTCTTACTGTCTATCGTTCTATCTGTCTGTCTGTCTGTCTGTCATTCTATCATTCATTCTGTCTGTCTG
>JAHKKF010488122.1:0-11174 GCA_019740295.1 Labeo calbasu | reverse complement strand
CGAAAGTAGCTCGTGGGCGTGATCAAATTAAAAATAATTAGGTCTGACGAGAAAGACTGGACATGGGGTTGGTTTCATACAGATTACTTTAACACATGTATAGTGAAAAGAGGAGGGGAAAAAGAGGGCACCCTTGTCTCCTGCCTCTTTCCAGATTACAAAAATTTGACAAACTACCATTCACTTTAATTCTAGCTTGTGGTCTGGAATATAATAATTGTATGGCTTTAAGGATATTTTTATGAAAACTATATATAGATATGGCCATCTACCGAGTTAAAGGCTTTTTCCGCGTCAAGACTCAGTATTATTGCTTGTATGTTATTCTCTTCTATATGTTTTAATATGTGCAGTGTGAGTCTGACGTTATCCTGTGTTTGTCTCTGTAAAATGAACCCTGTCTGGTCATTATGTCTTAACTCTGGAAGTAATCTTTCTATTCACCTAGTCAGTGTTGCTGTATATAACTTACAGTCAACATTCAAGACTGATATAGGCCTATATGAGCCACAGTCTAATTTGTCTTTTCCTTCCTTTGGAATAGGGGATGATTGCCTCATTCCACGAGATAGGAATTCCCTTTCCATGAAGTGCAGTATTACATGCAGGAAGAAGTATAAGGACAAGTTGTTCCTTAAATTTTTTTAAACCATTCCCCTGTAAACCCATCTGTACCTGGTGATTTGTTCGATTTTAATCTAGCTATCTCTTTTAGCAGTTCTTGTGAGGTTATATCCTTTATTAAACTTTCGTTTTGTTACTCTGTTAACCTAGGTCATTTTAAAGAACTTACAAACGCCTTAATATCAATTTCTGATCCAGATGCATTTTCTGTATATAGTTTCTTATAAAAATGTTCAAATTGTTCATGAATTTCTGCTAATCTGTGTAGAGTTTTTTTTTGTTTTGGGATCTCTGATTTTGTAGATTGTGTTTTCAACTTGTTGTTTTTGAAGCCTAAATGACAGGAGTTTTAATGACCTACTCCCAGCTTCATAATAGCGTTGTTTTAGAAATATGAGATTCTTCTCTATTTCCACATTTTGTAGCTTATTGATTTCTTCTTTTATTTTTCCAATTTCTTGCATTAGGCCAGGTCTTTGGACTTGTATGTTTTTATGTTTCATTTCCAACTCTTTAAACTTTGTTTGTAATTTCGTGAATTTCTCCTGTCTTAGTTATTCAGCTAATGTGGTTTCTGCAAGTATTTTTCCTCTCAAGACAGCTTTACAGGCGTCCCATAGTACAGAAGGGGATACTTCTCCATTATCATTCCCTTTTAAATAATGTTTAATTTCAGTTTTCATACATACTACGAACTGCTCATTATTTAAAATACTAGAATTCAATCTCCATAATGTATTAATGTGAATTTTATTTAAATTCACCAAGGCATATACAGGTGCATGGTCAGATAGGTCCATTGTTCCTATACTACATTTAATTACCTTATGTCTGTCTTTGTTAAATATAAACAAATAGTCTATTCTTGAGTATTTTGAATGTGTGTGGGAGTAATGGGTATAATCTTGTTCTTTGGGGAAAAAATATCTCCAAAGGTCCACCAGTCCTAGATTTCTTAATAGAGATTTAAGTTTTCTTGCTATAGGATTTACATACCTCTCTGTAACTTTAGAGGTATCTATTTTTGAATTGAGGATTGTATTAAAATCTCCCCCACAAATGAAAGTTCCTTGTGCCTCAATTGAGATGATATTAAAGATTTTTTGATAGAATTTAAATTTGCTACCTGGAGGAACATAAACATTTATGAATGTTACTGGAGCACCTTCAATTTGTCCTTTAATTAAAATATAACAACCTTCTTTATCTCTGATTTCGGTCTGATGGTCATATCTTGTTTGATATTAAAATAGCAACTCCTCTCCTCCTGCCAGAAACATGTGATGAAGAAAACACATATTTAAAATCATTTTGTGCCAATTTAGAGTGTTCAGTCTGGTTCAAGTGAGTCCCTTGAAAAAATGCCACTTGAACCTTATCTTTTTTCATTTTGACAAAATCTTAGTTCTCTTAATGGGATTGTGGACTCCATTTATATTATATGTAACTAATTTAAAGGTATACAGTAGTCAACATTTGAAGTGGATCAAATAAGTTAATCAAAGTTGTCCTTAGACAACAACATTAGAACATGTTTTGGTTTTAGGACAACTTTGATGAAAGGTTTTGATTCACTTCAGATGTTGACTACTGTAGTCTGAGCAAACATGTACTATGCAGTTTACATCAACACTTATGTAGACCTTAACAAAACTGTATTCACAATTCCCCTGCAGTTTAACAGAACACAAAAACATCAAACTATGTACAAAAGCATTTAACAAGAAAATGAACAAAAACAGTTTTTTTAACACCATGGGTGACTTCCACAAATGAGATCCACCATCTATGGACCTTTCTCGAGCCTGCATGGTAGTTTGGCTCTGAGGGAAAATCCTCAAACCTGTAAATTGGAGTGAGGGCCCTTACTAACAAAACAGCTTGATAAATAATGGTTCAAGTAAGAAAAAAAAAGTATTAGAACTAAAATAAATAGAAACTTGTAAGGGCTACCACTTTTACCATACCAGAAAAAAAAAAATAGATATAGGTTTACGTGAATGACTGTACTTACAAAGAAATACAGTCAGACCTGTGATAACACGGTTCCATTATTGTCCTTCCATGTTCTCCAAAATAAACAGACAGGGAACAGGGAAGTTTTGAGGTCTGAAACTTTTCAGTCGCTCCATATATTCCGGTGCTGAGGTAGTTTCCCCTGGGCTGCCTCGTCCTCTTTTCGTTGTCCAAGTTTGGTGCTGCAAGGGCGTTCGAGCAGTGTCTGCTGTGGCTGGATGACGTCCACCTGTAGACCCCGTGCCTTCATGGCTTTTGTCACCTCTTCTCTTCGCCTTCATAGAATAGAGTTTCGCAGGATATGGGGTCTGGAACCTTTTCTTTTTTTCTTTCAACACTGTTTTCGCCTGTGCATATTGTTTACGTTTTTTTTTAAAACCTCAGGGGGGGTAATCGTGGTCACATGTGATTCGCATGTTGTTCCACTTCAGGCCTCCTTTTCTCCACACCTGTCCCAGAATGTCTTCTTTCGTTTTGAAGCTCAGGAATTTCACAACAATGGAGCATGGTCTCGCACTGTCCGTTGGTTTTGGCGCCAGAGCTCAATGAGCCCTCTGAATTTGCAGCTCTGTCGATAGATCAAGATCCAGCCCATCCTTCGGTAATTTTTCAAAGAACGTGATTGTTGATGAGCCATTCTCGCTGCCCTCTGGTACTGCGTATATTTGGATGTTATCCCGTCTATACCTTTCCTCTTGGTCGGTCAGCTTACTCTCTAGCTGAAGTTTTAGCAGTTCGACTAGCACCTCTCCCGTCTGTTGTACTTGTTCCTCTGCTTCCGTGATGCAATTCTCGGCTTCTTTCGAGGGATCTTCGAGGTCGCTATGGGGAACGTGTCCTACGTGACCTATGTTTGAAGCCTACATACAAAAACTACCCAGTACTGGCGGGCAACAGCCTATGATGTCACTGCCGGCTCGTCATACCAGTGCAACCACATAGTATGAAAGGGCACCGGTCGAACACATCATCCTCTTCTTCGTCTTCACTGACCTTTTGTCTGAAACTAAACATGAACTGATGTTCTCTCTTCATGTTCTCTCACCAGAATGGCTCGTGTGTGACGACGCGTAGTAAAGAGCAAGCACTTTCAGCTCCCGAGGGAGTTTATTGCATCTATTGTATTAATTTCTTGTCTTTTGCGAGAGGCAAGCATGCTCTGATACCTGCAGCTTTTATACGGCTTATGAGCTTTGTATGTATGGTGAGGAGTAAGTGAAAATCAGCTCTCGAGGGAGTTGAATGCGATCGTCGCATTCATGGCTTGTTTCTTGCGAGAGACAGGCACGCTCTCATACCCGCTTGTGTGTGTGTGGTTAAGAGCAGCGTGTCCAGCTCTCGAGGGAACTGGATGTGCTCATCACGGTGCATTTGCAAAGAAGGGAGGTGAGCCTTTAAACTGTTTACCCAAGTTGTAATAGCATGAGTGCGTTAGCCTCTCACGGCATTAACAATGCATTCGCGGTGACAGCTCCGTTCTCGCCTGATTCCCGGGAGACTCGAGACTAGTGCGTGGGTGGAGTGTGTTTAGCTTCCGCAGGAGCTGAATATGTGCTGCGTGTTGCGGTGTTAATTATCTGCCAATACTCGGGTTTGTGGACAGAACATAAATAAGGGGACCTCCTTAGTATAGCCATCTGAGGGTGGTTATAGTTCAGCCATGTTTATGGTGGGACAGACTTAAGTGCAACTATACGAGGCTAAATATGTGTTTACTTGCCCCTTCCTGAAAGCATAGCTATCTGAGCATATGTGCTATCTAAGACCCTTCTTTGGCGTTCTTAATAGCAGCTTCCTGGAGCCCTGCCGAGATAGTGCTGTCTTCCCTTATCGGGTTTATAGTTAAATAAAGGCAATTGCATGGTCCCCTTTCCTAGGGTTTTTAGGTAGCAGTCTCCTTGAGCCCTTACCTAGACAATGCTGTCGCCTCTCTTAGAATATAAGTAGACAGCCTACTCTCTGTAAGTGGTTTCATTCAGTTTCACCTCTGGTAGCCCTTCCTACACACACAGGTATCCAAGGATATCTGTGTGCTAGCTCAATGACTGCTCCCCTACCTAGGATCTTTTAAGTAGCGGTCTCCTTGAGCCCATGCCTAGATAGTGCCATCTCCCCTGCTAGGGTTGTAAGTAGATGGCCCACTCTGGTGGTCTGGGCTGCCTCTAGGAGGGTTTATTGGGGTTTTTCGAACTGGCTATGCGGGACTAGCTGCTGATAGCTAGTCTTCAGCCTAGCCCTTCTAGTATGTCTGTGGATGAACCATGTTGGGGAGCCATGGTGGGTGATTACGATCCTTTTCTTTTATGTCACTAGAACTGGTATTTGTTATTAGCTGTTCAGGCTTATGTTGCAGCATGTTCAGTTGGGTTCTGTGTTCTTCCTATGTTTCAGGGTAGGACCTCCCTGTTGACAGGGCCCCTGGTGTGATGGCTGCTGATGTCTCCATCCTGGATCAGATTTGGAAGGATTGCCTTATTTCTGCAACCAAAATGCTAGGTACTACGGGGTAGTTCCTTGTTCGCTGAGTCCCCCCGGTACATTACTGCAACCCTCCAGTTAACCTCCAGTATGACATGCTTTCTACTCACCTTTACAGTTTTTCTAGGACACGTTTGTCCTTCTTTCAGGTAAGCTCTCTGAAGTTCACTTCACAGGATGCCCCTGCACATCTCTGGCTGGACGCATCTCACTCTACCCATGTCTCACCCTGAGGGGCTTCCTGTTATCAAGCTATTCACCCAATCCACACGCAATTAAGGTGTTTCTGCGGAAACCCATCTCAGTGCTGGGTCTGAGGAGTAGGAGCCTTTCAGGCATGATTACGTCTAGCCTGCAGGTTGGCTAGAACAAGGCCCACACTTTCTTTCGAGAAAGAAAGCTTCATAGAATCTGGAGCTTCATAGAATCTGCAGCCTAGGTCACTAGACCTTGTTTCTGCCCTTGCTTTTTCTCCTGTCAGGAGATGAGCGTGGCAGTGCTCACTGTATTATGGAATATCTGATATTCCGATTCTGAAATATGTGCAAACGAATGTATTTGGAGGTTTAAACACTTTTATAATGAGCGCGTTAGTTGATCTATGCTGAGTGATGGGCGTCGCCATGTTAGTTTGCACTGAATCCAAGCTGTGGGATTTACAAGACGCAAATTCATCCTCTCCTCCCGAAAAACATTAAGTATCTGGTGAGCCGGGAGAAGAGCAGAGTAAATTTTATAGTTACGTACACAATGTGTATATGATATCAATAAAACATGTCAGATAACATTTGTAAGGATCATTATTACCGCTTCCATAGACATCGGCGTATATTTTACTAACTATAAATGCATTGTTTTACTAGAACTTATGTGTATTTAAATGTCTGGAACCTAAAATAAGTATTATATGGTTGAAAACACTGAATAGTTGTGATAATATGACAAGCGCTCCGATCTGGCTCTGCTCCGCCAAAGCAGATTTGAATTCAGCAGTTGATCATGTGATGCGCTGAACGTTCAAATCACACTGGTGTGATTGTACACTTCAGGGACCGCCAAGAATGATCACACCAGTGTGATCGCACGCGTGAAAGGGTTAAGACCCTTGGTCTCCTAGAGCTCCATAAGACAGCAGCCTAGGTAATTAGGCCCGTTTCTCTTCCCCTGTGATGTCTCTCCTGACATTGCATGAGCGTGGCAATGCTCCCCTCACTGAGACTTTGCTCACTGCTCATCCAGTGCTAACAACATTTGCACGTATGTTAACGTGTGTGCAAACTGTATGTGTGTGTGTGTGTCTATAAGGGAGAGAGATTGGGCGAAATAGAGAATGTGCTTCCCCTACATAATAAAATGTAATATTGTGGCAAAACATGTAAATAATCTTTCTATTTTATCCTATTGTTTACTGTATTTATTTGTTTGGCCACTGTCATTGTGGGTTTCGGTTATTTAGCTATTTTAGGCTGTAAGGACATTTGAAATAACTGAAATCATGTGGCGAAGTGATAGACCTGCCTGGAACTAAGTTCACAGTGCGTTTCCCTGAAAATAATTACACACCTTAGAACGTTTGTCAGCCAATCAGTTTCAAGCATTCAACGACTCCGTAGTAAAAAATTATTTTTAATTTTAGGCTAAAACTTACTGTACTGTACTGTACACAGTATATATTTATACATAACCAAAAACAACTACAACTACACAGATCCATAATTCATTTTAACCTTTAAAGTTAAACAAAAAACTGTTACAAAATATAAACAGGAAGGGGTAGGCAAGTTCATTCCTAGAGAGCTGCTGTCATGCAGAGTTTGGCTGTAACCCTAAATAAACACACCTGAACAAGCTAATCAATGTCTTCAGGATTTATAAGGCTATCCACCTCATTTTTCAATGTGGAAGGTAAGCTGTTTTCTGGTAATGTGTTAGACTTCCGGTTCATAATCCGCCATAGGGAAATAACAAGAAGAATATTGAAGAGCAGTAAACGGTAAAACAGTTTGCACTACAAACCAGTGTGTTCATAACTAAGATAATACATTAAAATAATATGGTAAGACACACCAGTTTGCAATATCAAGCAGCAAAACAAGCTTTTTGTGCAGCTAAAAATAGCTGGAAGAGGATGAGACCGGAAGCCAGACACCAAAAAATTACAAATAGCTGCACCCACTTATGAGAAAAATAAGGTGGATAGGGATATGAGGTTTTTTTTGTTGTTGTTGTTTAAGGTTTAGAGCTAAATTCTGCTGGACAGTGGCTCTCTATGACCGAATTTACCTACCCCTGGCTTGATCCTGGATATGATCTGTGAGTTCATCTGTTAAATATTCACTAACCAGCAGAAGCTTTTAAATCTGGATGAAGAGTGGAGCATTTCAGTCGCACGTTAAACACAAATCTGACAGGAGCAGCTCAGGTGGAGTAAAGCCGGTCTACTACAGGATTTTTAGCCCGATTTTGCCCCGATTTTCCCCTCCCGAGAACCGGAGCAAAAAACCAACAAATGCCAGTCTCCCTTTTCTGCAAAATGCGATACATCCACTTAACCAATCACAGCGCAGCATGTCACGCATTGTAAACAGTAAAGGTGGCGCTTTGAATACACCCTGCATCCTAGTTTTCAACGTTGAGTAATGTATCACAGACATATCTGACGAATTCTTTCATAAACAAAGTGTAGAGAGAGTGTAAATAAGAGATTCACTGAGCAGTGTAGAGAGTTTCGTTGATTATAATTTTGTGAGATCACGATGAACTAAGATGATTGTGTCACGAATCTGGTCGGTGTTCTGCGGACCGCTCACCACCAGATGTCGCTCTCGCTCCATTATTACACATAGACTGTTGCACTACACCCTGGACTTCATCTCCCATTACCCACCACGCTGATTGCACCAGACACCTGTGGCCAATCAGCGGCCCTATTTAAGCCCCGGACTTTCACTTGATAAGCACCGAGTATTGTGGAGTGTTTATGTGGAGTACTGTAACAGTCGTGTTTCCTAGTTTCCTAAGTTTCCTAGTTTCTGTATTTCCTGTGTTCCCTAGTTTCCCGAGTTCCTAGCATCCTGAGTTCCTAGTATCCTGAGTTCCTGGTTCCCTGAGTTTCGTATTCTCGTCTGGCCATCTCGCTTCGTCTGTCTCACTGCCTGCCTTTCTGGACTCCCGCTCATTGTAAGGATTACTCTTCTGGCTCTCGTTATGGATTATATTCGCCGTTGATCGACCCACGCCAGCCTCACGGACTTCTCTTATGCCTCCCTCCACCATACCTATTTGTTTTTGTTCTGACCCTGCCTGTCTGACCATGCCTTTGTCTCGTCAAATTAATAAAAGTTTGCATATGGATCCGCTCGCCTCTCGTCTCCCTCTCCACATGACAGATTGACAGCTTTTAATGATTTTTAAGGGAGTTTGTAAATGAGATATTGATTTAATACAACAGTTCAATAAACCAGAAGTTAATATTTAGTGACTTACATTGTCTGACTATAACACTATTGCCTGATTTTGGTCTATTTCATCTTCAAAAATAGTTTGAAACAAAGTCACAACTGAGCCGCTGTGCATCTCCATTCAAACACAGCGGTGTTTCATTTAGGAATGATCTTGCAGTCACTTGCTTTATTAGGAGTCACTTGCTTTATTTCTGAATTAATCAGCCATTCGAACGAATTAAATGAATGATTCAGAAATTAAATCAGTGACTTACCACCACCTACTGGCAGCATTTCATTTTTATCTTCTTTTAATTATTAAAATCATTTAATATTTCTATGTTCAAAATTGTGTATTTAAAACATTAATCTCAACAAGAGTTTATGAATTTGATTGCACTTATGCCATCTCTTTCCATCACTTATACTTCCTCTAAAAAGATAAGTGTAGACCGGGATGATCACGGATATGATTACATCAGTACTTTCACAACAGCCAATGCGCGACCGCAAAACAGCTCCTGTACGGTCCATTGGATAGTGGAGATGGAGGAAACTGCTTCTTATGTTTTTGTAGTAACACTGTTTGTATAATATTTTGAAAACGTACCACAACCGCATGGACCAAGGAAAGCAATGCTCCATGCGGCCCGAGTCCGACCCAAGCCCATCTTTTTTCCCCTTCTCTTAAAACCGCTTATACTGTTTTAGCAATTAAAAACATTCAGTTTTGTATGTAATGGCAAAGTGATTATATTTCATTTCGTTTTTTAATTAAGTTAATTTAGAAAAACGTTTGGAGCATTTTTTCTTCGCAAATATAAGTTTTTGTTCTTTTAAATTAATGACCAATCGGTCAGCGGCAGACACTGAGTTCATAGACTATGTTTAATCAGTTTTGCCTTCTCAAATCACAACTTGCCTAAAATAAAATCTATAGATATAAAACAGTTAAAGCATATAACAGTTAACTAACATTTGTAAACATTTTTTATTTTTATTTTTTATTTTATTAAAAAAAAAAAAAAAACATTTGTAAACATGATAATCTTAATAATATCTTGTAGTGTGTGATGTGCCACAATTTTCAAATTCTTGTAGTGTGTGCATGTTTAAGATTTCAGGGAAGATAATCTGCAAAGATTCTCCTTATGTGTGTGCTGCAACCAGATTTCATAATCGGTTAGGATTTTAAAAATCCTGTAGTGTGAGCCCGGCTTAAAGTGACTGGGTCTAAAACGTTCAGATGAACCTTCTGCGTATCTTTAACTCTTTCCCCGCCGTTTTTTTTTAAAAGTTGCCAGCCACTGCCAGCATTTTTGAGGATATTCACAAAAAAATTTATGGCCGCCAGAATATTTTGTTGTATGAATATCTGAACTTATCGTTCTTTTTTTTAATCAACATTTGAATGTAGGTAGGTTTCATAAAAAAAGCAACATTTTGAGCAAAAAGCTAAGAAAATCGCATTTAAACAAAAGAAAGAAAGAAAATCAAATACTACATCTGGATCATATTCAGTACTATTATTAAAGCATAGATCCAGTAGATCACTTCCATCAGACATTATTTTTCATTTGCATATGCTTACATATGAGATTGCTCGTTTCTGCGTCTTCCTCTTTCCTCTGCTCCTGTTTTGTGGCCAGTTAGGGAGTTAAAGTACTGTTTTGTTGTTAATTTGTTTTGTTTGAGCAGTTTAGTTAGGATTTTACTTAGGGCTGCAATGATTCCAGGTAACACTTTATTTTGATAGTCCACTTTAGACATTCTACTAACAGTAAAAACTTTGCAGCTGCATGTCAACTAGTCATTAGAGTACTAGTAGACTGTCTGCTTAATATCTTCTAACACTCTTATAAACTTTTTAAGTATGTGTCAACTTATTCTACTAACCCTAAACCTAATCTAACAGTCTCCTCTGAGAGGCAGTAGACATGTAGTTGCAAGTTAATGAGAATTAGTTGACATGTAGTTGCAAAGTTACTTATAGTTAGTAGAATGTCTAAACTGGACTATCAAAATAAAATGTAACCCGATTTCACTATTCTATTTGAGTATTTTTTTTTAAAAAAAGTCCTTGATTGCATTTTGCCCGTGTCAAGTAATCGGCATTCTTTAAGTGCATTCACAGGATTATTGAAATGCTTCCCCTAATTTTTTTAATTGCTAAGTCAGGGTGCAAATTACACGTTGGCCATTATGGAGTGTGAAAGAAAAAAAAACACTTGTGTTCATTGTTAGATGTTAGTTTAATGATGCTATGGCATGATATATGTGTAACGTTGTGAGTGAAACGAGAGGCGAGTGGATCCATTCGCGAGCTTTTATTAATGGGACGAGACAGAGACATGGTCGACAACAGGCAGGGTCAGAACAGTAGCAAACAGGTGTAACACAGGCAAGACGTAGAGAGAGTCCGTAAAGCAGTCGTGGGTCAAACAGCGGCGAACATTATTCGTAACAATATGACTGTATAAATTTATGTAAGCAAAGTTTTTTTTTTTTTTAAAGAGGCCCATACGGAAATGTAATATATGTGCTTATATGAAATACCCATATATTAAATACATGTTTTATATATGCCATATCCATATATGATTCCTATTAGAA
>JAHKKF010488119.1:536-15546 GCA_019740295.1 Labeo calbasu | reverse complement strand
TTAGCATCTCTTTTGCATTTACCTTACTGTAACACGACATACATAGACGTTTGATGGCTACATTAAGGAAAACTGTATGGGAGATAATCCAATATCACCGTATGTGGTATTAAAAGTGTCATGAAATTTGAGGTAATATCTGGTAAGCCTGTGTTCTTAATAATTTCTTGTTTGGCATCTAAATGACGTATTTCTAAACTGCATTGCATTGTCAAAAACAGCAAATCCTCTGAATAAAAAGTTATTTGTTTATGTCTTACCTATTCAGGTACCAGCCTTTTGGTCCACCGTGCTAAATTGCAGCAGAACCTTTATAAAGGTTTTTAAAAATGCTATAGTGATTAAGATTTATAGTTTAATGTCTTCTAAAGTTTTGTCAACGCAGGCTGTAGGGGGACTCTAAAATAAGTGAAGTACGCAGTTGCGTAACTAATTTTTACGTCTGCCGCAAGGTGGTGCTGTGGCTCGGTTTCAAATACATATAGTACTTTGTTTCCCTGTAGATAGTCTTATGTGTACTTTAACCAGGTAACGTAATGAATCCCTGATATGTCAGCGATTGATTAACTTCATACATGCACATAAACCTAATTTAACTACACAGATTTTCCCAGGTAGGTAGGCTTTTAAAAAAAACAGCGAAACCAAGAATTTGAATACAATGCAAATGTACTTTATTTACACACATAACACTTACATGAATGTCATTCAGGAACATTTCATAACTATTCAGAGATAAGCTGTGTGACACAAGTGTGTCAAGGGCAAATCCAGCGTTATGGATGTGACATATAAACGCTTAGAGAATGTTTTACCAATATATTTTAATAAGTCTAAACATCAGAAAAATATCAGTCTATGCAAAAGTTTTCTATGTTAAAAAAGGAAATAATCATGTGTTATGGATGTGACAAAAAGCACACCGTTTTTGAGAGACTACATACTTTGTAGGATGTGGCTATTTATGAGGAATATGTACTGTTATGGATGTGACAAGCCTGAAAATAGCACTTTCCAGACTATGGAAAATCATGCACTAAAAAGAAAAAAACAACAAATGCTTTAAAAACTTTTAAGAGACCTCGCATGGATATTTGAACCACCAAATGTTGACATCTGTGCTATCAGTACAGTAAAAAACCTTTTGTAAAAACCTTATTTTTATGGTAAGGTTGAGGTTTGCATGGAATTATCCTCCAACTGACAGTCTGTTGATGAAAACCTACTTTCTTTCATTAAAACACTACTTAAAGCAATACATTTAAAGCCACAGGTCACCCATTTACTCACTCTCACGTGATTTCAAATATATGGTTTATCTTCGAAATACAAGACTGTTGTAAGCTAGAATTAATGCTGTTTCGTATTTTAATTAATATCAGTCCATATAACGTTTAACAGGTTTTGTTCTTCAGAGAAGAAATTCATACAGTTTTGAAACAACGTACATGATGTAAGTTTACTTTTGAGTGAACTATCCCTTCAGTTAAGGCTGTGAGAGTCATTAAGTTTAGTTGCAGTCAAATGTAAATGAGATTTTCAGCATTCGTGCTGAAAAACGTGTGTGTAGAAAACAGAGCCTCCATGTTGCACCGACCAAAGTAAGCGACCACCAGCCCGCCTGTTTATTTTATGTGGGCTGCGATAAATACGTATATATAAAGTTTTTTTTCTTCAGAAACAACGATACTACCTTGAATTTAATAACTGCGTCACAATGATTTCGTTTTTGTGAAAGGTTTTCACAGTGAACATAATGCTAATGTTAGCTAGCTCAGGCTCATTTCACTTCAGTGTGGAGTTACGCAACTCCGCTTCCCTTCTGCCCTGTAAACCCGCCCAAGTACACAAGCACCCGACTCCATGTTTGTTCATCTCACCGCCACTGTACCCGCCATATAAGACACGATTCCTCATAAATCCACATCCATTTAGTGATATTTCTAAGCAAGGATCTGATTTAAGTGAGAAGAGCGATTCAAAAAGACTTTGACACAACATATATCCATGTTCGAGAACAATAAGGTTTGACTGTAAACGTATCGAGACTAAAAACGGTTTAAAGCGCTTTCCAAAACCAATAACTCATATTTATCCACAACAAACCGAGTGTTAAGTCAAATTTCCAGTGCATGTGGTTTCACAGAAGTCGATTAGGGGTTGATAACGTTACATATGAGCTACAACCAAGCTCTTTCCCCATTATCCGATTAGCTTTGTAGAGATAACCGTTATGAACCAAGTCTTTTCGACTATAAATCATCTTTTTGTATTAATACATCGTTGTTACTATATAATTAGAAGCCAATTCAAAAGTTAGAGAGCCTCTATATTTTTCATGCAAATACATACATAGCCATACAAGCTCAATGCTAACAGGCTAACATGAACGTGATATAAGTACCACATGATCGGGTTAAAAAGCCACATCTACGTCTGAAACCATACAAAGACAAGAACAAGATTAAGGAAAATAGCCTTGTGTAAAACTAAAACTTATAAAACTCATGTATGTTCGTGTAAATAACCGTCTGACATATTCCTGAAAACTATTAATATGTAACTAAGAGACCAAATCAAGTGATCAAGTGAACATACAAAAAATAGTTTCAAAAACGTTTTTGTTTTTGTTTTTTTACAACCATTTGTGTCTACACTGTAACTTACAATGTACTTATTCCATAACAATGTATCAGAATAATGTTCGATATTTACCCTAATGTAAACTTATATACACTTAAAAACAAATATACACAGTAGCATTTTCAATATGTAAGCTAAAATTGTAAAAAACAACGTTAACTTTAAACGGGTGCCGTTTAATGTTCCCATTCCACAAAGAATGGCGGCTAACAAACTAGCTAAAGCTCACAACAGTCGCTAGGTAACATCATGTTACAATACTACAAATACTTGCTTACACTATACACTTGCGAGAATACTAAACTACATTAGATGATCAAATGAAATCATGTACGAATAATGGATTTGCGATTATTTGTAAGAACACTGCTAACAAGAAAACGTCAGCTAGCGCCTTTTTGTAGAACAACGCGGCCTGGATGTACGATTCTGTTTTTTTATTTTACTTTAAGCTACAATAACGACATAATTCTCAAAATAGTTTCAAAAAACAACAAATGTTTAAAACAACAACGTTTCTTGAATGTTTGTTCGTTGAAAATGCCCAGTTCGTTGCCCTAGGCTTTCAGCGGAGTTTCCAGCTGATCATACCGAAAAAAGCGCGTGTCGTCCAGCCATTGTTTTTACTCGACCTCGTGGATTCTTGCATTTTCCCGTAGAACACAAATAAATGGAAGAAAATCGTAATAATTTTTTCGAGGAACATTAATAAACGTAGAAAATAAAAGCAAGTCAATATTTTGAATGCCATAAAAATCGTATTTAAAACAAAAATAATGGTGTTAATCCTCAACGATAGGTGTAGGCCTCTCACACGAGCTTCATTTCCAGCACTCTTAGCTGATCCAGAGCGAGACGGACGGAACAGCAGAGGTTTTTTTTATTTTTGCTCACAGGGTGAAAAAATATCAGTCGGGTAAAATCGGCAATGCTCGTAAAGAAGGCGGGCAGTAAGAAAGTTATTTTACCGCCGTCAAGCGTTGGTTGCAATTGGTCAAACGCTCTCTGCTCATGAATATTAAGAACACGCTTGACGAATAATGTTTCACATTGACGAATAATGTTTAATATTCATGTACAAAGTGTCTACAGATCCTCCCTTGGTTTATACGGGCCTATAGAATCTCTTCGTACGTTTTATCCCGCCTCTGCCTACATAGGATTCGCAGGAATCAAAAGCGCACAACTTCATTGGTTCTGCGTCAATTTTATTGAATTATTCATATGATGCAGCCTAGCGGCCAATCAGCGCACAGAAAGATCGATCTATAACCCGCCCTCTGACTGTTCAGCCCCTGCCGAGTAGACTGTGTAAACCTGTAGCAAAGCGTACAGTCTATATAAAGACGTGTGAGAGCAGTTTTCTCTCAGATGCGCTTAGAGCGCACTGGAGTGTAGATCGGGGAAAGGGAAGGGGACAGCCGGTAGCTACAATAGCTAGTATATAAACACAAATTTAAAAGCACATTGAGTAGCAAGACACGGTGGTCACTGGGAAACCGCCATCGGACAAGTTCCGGTCACCATTGGGTGCCAGGAGAGTCTTGGTGGCGTTTCAGAGGTGTTCCTTCTTACAAAGCGGCGTGCCGGGGGAGGACGCGTCTCTTTGAATAGACAGGATGCACGGACCGCCTTCCAGCGACAGCGCATGCCCATTGCGCCTCATCAAGAGAGTGCAATTCGGCGTCCTCAGCCCTGATGAACTTGTAGGTTTTGCTCTTGGGAGGGGGTATTCTCTTAATTCTTTGAGTATTGTTGTATTACTCAAATCATCATCGTGTTAAAATCATATTAAATACGGTTGTTAACATACAGTGTCTTTTGTGAACATGTGTTTTGCTAACTTAGCCGGCTAGCCACTTCTTCCTCAGTAAGAGCATGTGTTTAGAAAGTTGGAGATGCACTACTCAAGAGTCCTGCTTTAACAGTTAGCAACAAGACACGGAAAGCCTTGTTTGAAGTTATTTAATTTTAACTTGTTGTAATATTTATTCTTTGTTTACTTTTTTTTACCGTTTTGGAGTCACATGTTAGACCCAGAGTTGCTCCCAAGTTTCCACATTGTTTCCCTATGTCTCCCTTACTGGCAATAAAATGTGAACTTTTATATGCATGCTTTCATTTATTTAAAAAACTCAAATACGTTCATGAAGTACACTTATGTTTTGAAATAAATGACCAGGAAGTGGCATATTTCTGATTTGAGCTGTGATGCTTTTTCTTTAGAGAGCAATGAAAAGTAACTAGTTTTTAATCAGTAATGTAATTTTCAAAAGTTTTTAAACCTTTCTCCTAATTTTTTTTGTTTTGTTTTTCTCTAATGAATACATACACTTTTTGTTTTATGGGTGCAACATATAATTTTAAGAAATTCATTATAAATAGAACCTCATTTGCATTTCAGTTTAAATTGTTCTAATAATAATTTGCACAGTGACATCTAAATCATTGCTTATTGCAAACTTACTGTTGCTCTTGCTGTTCATGTATTTTTAGTATTTTTCTTGAGAATGTATTTGGTGTACCTATGTTTTTCTGTTGTTGAGAAAATAGACATTTTAACACATTTACACTATCATTTTCAGAAACGGATGTCCGTTACCGAAGGGGGCATCAAGTACCCCGAGACCACAGAAGGAGGACGCCCTAAACTGGGGGGACTTATGGACCCCCGGCAAGGGGTAATTGAAAGATCGGGCAGATGCCAGACGTGTGCAGGTATGTTCACAAACTGTTTTTCAAGTCTTAATTAAACACTTAAAGCTTTCCTTACAATTTGTTACGCAAAAGTTTCTGAAGCTCTGCTTATTTGCTTGTCGTCAATTAGGTAACATGACTGAGTGCCCTGGTCATTTCGGTCACATTGAGCTGGCTAAGCCAGTCTTTCATGTTGGCTTCATCACAAAGATCATGAAGGTCCTCCGCTGCGTCTGTTTCTTCTGTTCGAAACTGCTTGTGGACGCGGTATGCTGTATTTTCAATTTGCTTTTTGTTTGTGATTTATTTCATTGTCAATGTTCTTTCATCTATGGTTCTTCTGTTTCTGATATTTAACTCCTATTTTTTTTTTTTTTTTTTTTTTTCTCCCCAGAACAATCCAAAAATCAAAGACATCTTGGCCAAGTCGAAAGGACAGCCACGTAAGCGTCTGACCCACGTCTATGACCTTTGTAAAGGCAAAAACATTTGTGAGGGTGGAGAGGAAATGGACAACAAATTTGGAGTGGAGCAGCAGGAGACCGAAGAAGACCTCACCAAAGAGAAGGTACGAACCCAAACGTTCTCCAAGCACGCAGGCCAAATTTAAATGCTCCCGTCTGCGTTTAAAGTGTGCTTTGAAAGTTTTGAAACTCATTTTTAACTTTCACATCTCAAGGGTCATGGAGGCTGTGGCAGATACCAGCCACGTATCCGTCGCTCTGGCCTGGAGCTGTATGCTGAGTGGAAGCACGTAAATGAAGACTCCCAGGAGAAGAAGATTCTCCTCAGCCCTGAACGTGTCCATGAGATCTTCAAGCGCATTTCTGATGAAGAGGACATGATTTTGGGCATGGACCCCAAATACGCCCGTCCTGAGTGGATGATCGTCACAGTTTTGCCTGTGCCCCCTCTTGCTGTGAGACCGGCTGTGGTCATGCAGGGCTCTGCTAGAAACCAGGTTAGCATTTCTTATTAAACAGTGGGAAAGACGTTTGATGTATTGCATAGTACTGATTACTGTTAGATTTGTTTCAACTGTACGTTCTTTTTTTCCCCCAGGATGATTTAACACACAAGTTGGCTGACATTGTGAAGATCAATAACCAGCTGAAGCGAAATGAGCAGAGTGGAGCTGCAGCACACGTTATAGCAGAGGATGTCAAGCTGCTTCAGTTCCACGTGGCCACTATGGTAGACAATGAACTGCCAGGTCTACCTAGGGTAAGATTTACACTATACCTTAGATCCGAATCCAGACTAGTAAAAGAAGCAGCAATTACATGCTTATTGACAGTAGTGATAATATTAATAACTATTTAAAATGTACTGTATATAATCATGAATGTACATGGGCCGTTCTGCAGAACTGGGCCAAAGTCAGAACTGAAAAGTCTTTTTCCAAAATATTGTATAATGTTTGCAAATTGTATAATTTCTAGGGTACACTTTTCTAGTAATTGTGCAGTTAATTCTCATATTGTATTTTCAAAAAGTTTTGGAATATTTATCCTTTCCCCAAATTTGTCACTACAAAACGTAGTAGTAATAATTTAATCAGAAGGGTTTTATTGACCTATTAAGATTTCGCTTGCATCCAGATTGTCAATGTATATTAAATAGTAAATATATAGGTAAATCTATAAGTTTCTAGCAATATTTCAAGTGTAACTTGAGATTTGTTGTATTTTGAATCTAATTTTTCTTTGTAAAAGGCAAAAAGTTGGTCATACTGATTTCGAAGTTAATGATTCGTTACTTTGAATATACATTAAACCAAAAATTGTCATAACATCTTTGTTGCTAATTCAGTATGCTTTTATTTTTGGTAAAACATCCCATGTTTCAGTAGTGACTGGACATTTTCAGTAGTGGCAGTAAAACACTACTAAATGTACTAATACAAAATTACATAACTGTACTAAAATTGTTTATTTGCCCCAAATATGAGGATTGTGTGTTCCTTTTGTCAAAACAATGATATATTTTAGTAGTGACAATTTTATGGGATAACACCCAAATAAACAAACATGTCACTACCGAAACGAAAGTTTCGTTACTGACAATTTTAGGTACTTTTGAACCTGGCTCAAAGATGTTAAACAGCACATGGTTAGCTAGCACAGTTTTGAACGGTGGTATACATATAAAAACTAAATGTTATGGAAAAACTCAAAGTTAGCTTGATTGCAAAAAAAAATGTGTTTGGTTGTGACGTTCCTTAAAGTTACACACACATTTACCTCAAAATGAGACCCATCTACTCAAATCTTGTAGATATGAAAGAGAGTGACACAAGAATATTTCCTGATCCATTGTAAAATCTGCCAATAGACTAAAACATACTGTTTTGGTACTGACATGAAGTGCGAGACGTAAAGTTTAATTTACAAAGCAGATGTCACATTTTTTTGATCTTCACTTTTTAAAAGAATCAAATAGATATTTCTAAAAACAACAATGACAAAAAAATATAAATAATTTCCGTATTTTCATAAGCTGAAATTCAGGGGCCAGGGTTGGAAAGTACCCAATAAATGATTTTTATATATATTAAGCTTCCTGATATTTTAAATATTATTGTGGGTTTCAATAGATAATTGTAGGATTTCAATAAACATCTAAAATTTGAATACTTGTGTTTTGTTTTTTTTGTTTTTTTTTTTTGTTTGTTTTTTTAGGTTGTGGCATAGCAGTTTGCACCAGTTCTGTAGAATGGATGATATAGTATATTGTAATATAATATAATATAATTTAATATAATGCATTAATGTATTATTGTAAATATATGTACCATAATAACAGTAGTTTTTTTAGTTTTTATTAAAAGTGTGTGTGTATATATATATATTTATTATATATTATAAATGTATATAAATATTATATATATTTGTATTTAAAATAAATAATGCATTTTTAAAAAAGAAATGTTTATTTATTATTATAAAATGCATTTCATAATGACATGCAATTGTTACAAAATTCTGGGTACACAAAATAAAACTGCTGCATGACATGAGACAGGTGTGGTTAATCAAAACGTATTTGATATTTAATCTGTGGTTATGTAGAGTGGGGCAATCAGGAAAATATTAATGAAGACTTTGCTGTCATATGCTTGTTTCAGGCAATGCAAAAGTCTGGTCGTCCACTAAAATCTATTAAGCAGAGGCTAAAGGGTAAGGAAGGACGTGTACGAGGTAATCTGATGGGGAAGCGTGTAGATTTCTCCGCCCGAACTGTCATCACGCCTGACCCCAACCTGCAGATCGACCAGGTGGGAGTTCCCCGTTCCATCGCCGCAAACATGACCTTCCCTGAGATCGTCACACCCTTTAACATTGACAGGTAATGGTAGTTACTTTTAGTGTCTTCTAAGAGGTCTCTGTAACCCACTGTTCTCAATTGTCTTTTTCTTACATTTTTCCCTTTTAACAGACTCCAAGAGCTTGTGAGGAGAGGTAACAGTCAGTACCCAGGAGCCAAATATATCATCCGAGACAACGGGGACAGAATTGACCTGCGGTTCCACCCTAAACCAAGTGACCTTCACCTTCAGATTGGATACAAAGTCAGTCTTTTCAGGTTTAATGTAAGAATGTAATGCAATTTTTGGTTACAGTGAGCAGAGTGTTTAAAACCTGTGTTTTCTTTCAAGGTTGAACGACACATGTGTGATGGAGACATCATTGTGTTTAACAGACAGCCCACGCTGCACAAAATGTCTATGATGGGGCACAGAGTGCGAATCTTGCCTTGGTCAACATTTCGACTTAACCTCAGGTACACTGGATTTCTAAGACTTGATCCATCACATAGAATAATACGTACAAATGTCGTCATTTAGCACCATTTTTGACATCATAAAGATGAAAAACTCATTTCCATTTCACTTACAGTGTGACAACCCCATACAACGCTGACTTTGACGGCGATGAGATGAACCTGCACTTGCCACAGTCTCTGGAGACCCGTGCTGAGATCCAGGAGCTGGCCATGGTGCCTCGTATGATTGTCACACCACAGTCCAACAGACCCGTCATGGGTATTGTGCAGGACACACTGACAGCTGTGCGCAAGTTCACAAAGAGAGACGTCTTCTTAGAGAGGGTGCGTTTACAAAGCTGTAGGACCAAATTATGAATGTAAAGAGCTGTTAGGTTGTATACTAAAATCATTGTGTGCTTTGTTTTAGGGTGAGGTGATGAACCTCCTCATGTTTCTCTCCACATGGGATGGCAAAGTGCCCCAACCGGCTATCTTGAAGCCTCGACCTCTCTGGACTGGCAAACAGATCTTCAGCCTGATCATCCCTGGGCACATCAATGCCATCCGTACGCACAGCACTCACCCTGATGAAGAGGACAGCGGCCCTTATAAACACATCTCCCCTGGAGACACCAAGGTGCGGTAGTGCAGCCCAAATTTGGATGCAGTTTTGTGCAAAAGTGTTTATGCAATTTCATACTCATTTGAATTCATCTTACAGGTGATTGTGGAGAACGGTGAGCTGATCATGGGGATCCTGTGTAAGAAGTCACTGGGAACCTCAGCTGGCTCTCTTGTCCATATCTCATACCTTGAGATGGGCCATGACATCACACGACTCTTCTATTCCAACATCCAGACTGTCGTCAACAACTGGCTGCTCATTGAGGGTAAAAAAAAAAAAATAAGGATTGAAACCGCTGTTTGCAAATGTGAAGTTAAAGTCTGTTATTTAACACTGTCTTGTCTGCTTCAGGTCACTCTATCGGTATTGGAGACTCCATTGCCGATAAGGCGACATATCAGGACATTCAGAACACTATTAAGAAAGCCAAACAGGATGTGATAGAGGTGAGCTGACATCATAACAATATAACAGATTGTTGCTTTCGTACATGAATGCAGTTGTGCATAATGATTTCTTTCTCATAGGTCATTGAGAAAGCTCACAACAATGAATTGGAGCCCACCCCAGGTAACACTCTGAGACAGACCTTTGAGAACCAGGTCAACCGCATTTTGAACGATGCTCGAGACAAGACTGGATCCTCTGCCCAGAAGTCATTGTCAGAGTACAACAATTTCAAATCCATGGTGGTGGCAGGTTCAAAAGGCTCTAAAATTAACATTTCTCAGGTGAGAGAAGACGGCAGATGGTGTGTCCTAAAATGGTTCAAAAGCTGGTGCCTTCCTCAGACTCAGTTTTTCACAATGTCTGTATTTGTTCTTCCTCTTCACCCATTTAGGTTATTGCTGTGGTGGGGCAGCAGAACGTTGAGGGTAAGCGAATCCCCTTCGGTTTCAAGCACCGCACTCTCCCTCACTTCATTAAAGATGACTACGGTCCAGAGAGTAGAGGCTTTGTGGAAAACTCCTATCTGGCCGGTCTCACACCAACTGAGTTTTTCTTTCACGCCATGGGAGGCAGAGAAGGTCTGATCGACACAGCTGTCAAAACTGCTGAGACAGGTAATGAACACACATTGACTAAGCAGCTGTTGAGGGCTAAAATTAAAGTAATTGAACTTCAAATCATAATACTTATGTCTCTAAGTGAGATCTGTAAAATTGTTGCCAGATTTATCCTGGTTAAAGGCTGAAATTGTCTTCATGAGTATTTCTTCTCATTCCTTCAGGATATATTCAGCGTCGTCTGATCAAGTCTATGGAGTCTGTTATGGTGAAGTATGATGCTACAGTCAGAAACTCCATAAACCAAGTCGTCCAGCTGAGATATGGAGAGGATGGGCTGGCAGGAGAGGCCGTCGAGTTCCAAAATATGGCTACCCTTAAGCCATCCAACAAAGCCTTTGAGAAAAAGTGAGTATTGATGTGTTCAGTAGTTACTTGAACATAATATTGCTAGTAGTTTAAACTAAGTAATATGATAAACATAGCTGTATTAACCTAAATCAGCAAGGACTTGGATGGTAAGCTATTTAGGAATTGGTTTTCAAGTCATCTTAGGTCATTGTTGATCATCAGCTTAGAGTTACGGAATTAACATTTCCTCTATCTTTAATTGCACAGGTTCAAGTTTGACTACACCAATGAGCGAGCTCTCCGCCGCACTCTACAGGAAGATGTGGTGAAAGATGTGATGACCAATGCCCACGTCCAGAGTGCTCTAGAGAGAGAGTTTGAAAAGATGAGGGAAGACCGAGAGATCCTGAGGGCCATTTTCCCCACAGGCGACAGCAAGGTGTGACCCATAAGAGTACCATTTAAGTGCTGTCAATATGCCGTTTGGTTGAGATTATCCTCATTCTTTTACACCGTATCAAATTAAATGTATGAATATCACTGTATTTGCACACTTCTATCAAATCCCAATAGACTCAAACTGCCGTGTTTTCCATAGGTGGTACTACCGTGCAATCTGGCCAGAATGATCTGGAATGCTCAGAAGATTTTCCGCATCAATCCTCGAACACCAACTGACCTTAACCCAGCACGAGTAGTGGAAGGTGGGTTTTGTACTTTGATCCCGATTTTATTGTCTTTTATTTTGCACGCAGCGTATTGTTAAACTGTCTTAAGGCTTTCTGCATTTGAACGGGTCTCCCAGCTAAGACTCCTGCTTGTGGCAGCTAAATAAAGCTTGCTGACGACTGATCCCTATAGCTTACCGCTGTCTTGTGGTAGAACTGTGCAAGCTGATTATGAAGGCCTCTTTTTACATCTTTGTATACGTGTTGACTGACGCTAAACTCATTCACTTGACAAATCTGCATCATTCAGATGTCAGCAAGTTAATGTAGCCTAGACCAATATGATTGTTTTTACTTGTCAATATAGTGGTGGCACCACCCTTTTATTGGGTATGTTTTCATTACGTATTTGTGCAAAACTTTGGCGATATTTTATAAATGTCAAAGTATTGCAAGTCGGCGCCAATAGCCTTGTGAGCAGCGTGTCGACGTGTAGCGCTGTTGCGCTCTAGGCGTCCTGAGTTTGAGCCATAAATGCAAAAAAAAAAAAAAAACAATTTCAGTTTCCATTGTAGTTTTGCGAAATATCCCTTTTTCGAATCGCCTGAAAAACCACCTCATGCGAGTGTTAATTTTTTGCGAAATATGGGCGTTTTTGTGAAAGTGACACGTTTTCATTAGGCGCGTTTTCAATTCACACTTTCAGTTTGCGCAATTTGTAATGGAAGCGCAGCTACTGTTGTATTGGAGTGAGCTGCAAGTATTGCATTGCTCATGAATATTTTTGCTATTTTTATGCAGGAGTTCGTGATTTGAGTAAGAAGCTGGTGATCGTAAATGGCGATGACCAGTTAAGCAGGCAAGCCCAGGAGAACGCCACTCTGCTGTTCAACATCCACCTGCGCTCTACCCTGTGCTCAAAGCGAATGACTGAGGAGTTCCGTCTTAGCACAGAGGCGTTTGATTGGCTGCTGGGAGAGATAGAGACCAAATTTAACCAGTCCATTGTAAGTATTCCTGAGTTGTAGTTGACTGTATGTACCTGAAAAAGTTAGAAAATGGAGTAATATTTTGAGTTTGTCAAGTTGTTGCATTGCCTGAAGCTGGGTGCTTTCTTTGTTTTCCTCAGGCCCACCCTGGTGAGATGGTAGGTGCTCTGGCTGCCCAGTCTCTGGGAGAGCCTGCTACTCAGATGACCCTGAACACATTCCACTACGCTGGTGTGTCCGCCAAAAACGTCACTCTCGGTGTACCTCGACTCAAAGAGCTTATCAACATCTCCAAGCGACCCAAGACGCCCTCCTTGACCGTCTTTCTCCTGGGCCAAGCGGCCCGTGACGCAGAGCGGGCCAAAGATATCCTGTGTCGGTTGGAGCACACAACCCTGCGCAAGGTCACTGCCAACACAGCCATTTATTACGACCCCAACCCACAGAACACTGTGGTGACTGAGGATCAGGAGTGGGTCAACGTGTACTATGAGATGCCTGACTTCGACGTGACCCGCATTTCACCCTGGCTGCTGCGTATTGAACTTGACCGCAAACACATGACTGACCGTAAGCTGACTATGGAGCAGATTGCGGAGAAAATCAATGCAGGTGGGCTTGAGATTATCATTGAGCAAATGCACGTTAATACTTTAAATAGAAAACAGATTGGTTGCTGATGTGTCATGTAATTTCTAACTCTAATCTTTGTCTCATAGGATTTGGTGACGACCTCAACTGCATCTTCAATGACGACAATGCTGAGAAATTGGTTTTGCGAATCCGCATCATGAATAGTGACGAAAACAAGTTCCAAGAGGTAATTTGAATTTTTACTGGTGAGCACGGAACTTGCCTCTTCTCTCTCTCTCTCAATGTTGAATTGTAAATGTTGGATCTTGTGTCTAGGATGAGGAGGTAGTGGATAAGATGGATGACGACGTCTTCCTTCGTTGCATTGAATCTAACATGCTGACAGACATGACACTGCAAGGCATTGAACAAATTAGCAAGGTATTTTCCTTCCCTCTTTGACTGCATTTAACTTCACTTTAGTCAACCTGACAGCCCATGTGGCAGAACACTTGCATGTTCCTGAGAAATGACAAACGGGACAGCTTAAAGTTTTGTGGACTACTTGGATGGCCATGACATTGGAGTTTAATTTCTCCCACTCTCTGCCCTTGTAGGTGTACATGCATCTACCACAGACCGACAACAAGAAGAAAATCATCATCACAGAAGAAGGAGAGTTTAAAGCCTTGCAGGAGTGGATCCTGGAAACTGACGGAGTCAGTCTCATGAGGGTCCTCAGTGAGAAAGATGTGGACCCTGTCAGAACCACCTCCAACGACATTGTGGAGATTTTCACTGTGAGAATCATTTAATATCTTGTGTAATGTCCATGATCTATTAAGTCCTCAGATCAAATTTAGAAATGTCTGCTCTTCATCTCCAGGTTCTTGGTATTGAGGCTGTGCGTAAGGCTCTGGAAAGAGAGTTGTACCATGTCATCTCTTTCGACGGTTCTTACGTTAACTACCGCCATCTTGCCTTGCTGTGTGACACTATGACCTGCAGGGGTCACTTGATGGCCATCACACGTCACGGTATCAACAGACAGGACACTGGACCGCTAATGAAGTGCTCTTTTGAAGAGACGGTGAGGCTTTACTTAATGTTTTAAAATGTGTTATGGTTGGTCTTGTAGAGATGTTTAATTTTATTCCTCCTCCTGTAGGTGGATGTGTTGATGGAAGCCTCATCTCATGGTGAATGTGATCCAATGAAAGGAGTGTCTGAGAATATCATGCTGGGACAGCTGGCTCCCGCAGGCACTGGTTGCTTTGACCTTCTGTTGGATGCTGAGAAGTGCAAATATGGAATGGAGATCCCTACCAACATCCCTGGTATCAGTGTCGCAGGACGTAAGTCAACTTATTTCCCCCCTTTTTTTTTTTTTTTTTTTTTGCTTAAAGGCTTTAACCTTATACTCTGCCCAAGTTAAAACCTTTGGTTAATCATTCCTCCTTCCTCCACAGCCACGGGTATGTTCTTCGGCTCTGCCCCCAGCCCCATGAGTGGTATGTCTCCTGCCATGACTCCATGGAACACAGGAGCCACTCCTGCATATGGTGCCTGGTCTCCCAGTGTCGGTGAGTGCAGAAGCTACATACGGTTTTGTTTTACTGCCACCCTTATTTACAGTGCATTATCTTTTATGTTTTCATATTCAATTTCATACCCTGTTCTTCTCCCCCC
>JAHKKF010488101.1:0-11562 GCA_019740295.1 Labeo calbasu | reverse complement strand
AAGAAAGAAAGACATTTCCACACTTGCCTATATAATGCAAGAGTTCTCTTTAACCTTTTCACAAAACAAGTGTTAGCATAATGTGTCTCGTCCCCAAATTCAACGGCATTGTGAAGCAGAGTCCCTATTAGGCAATTCTAAACAATAGCTGTCCTGTAACACCATCATAATTATGCCTCCCACTGCAAATTACTGCTTTGCTGCCTGTCCGAGACAAACGGAAAACAGTCTAGTGTGTTCCATCATGCTCTATTTCACGGGTCTGTCTATTAACTTCAAATCTTTAACACAATGAATGCATTTTGAAGTTCAAATAATGTAAAATCCACTAATATGAATAAAAGAAATATATTCCAATACATTACATACAGAATGGCTAAATCTTATTAACTTGCATACTCATTTAATGTGCGCTAAACAGCTCTAAAATGAAGATTCCATTGAAAGAGCAGCATAGATTAGCAGCAGAAATCCAGAGATTGTTTTTATCTTCCACTTTGCCAAAGGCACTTGATTACTTTTAAAGACTATTATCAGAGTGTATTACTCATCAATGTGTTTCTTCACTGTCCAAAGGGAAAAAGCAAACTGCAACAGGTATATACAAGTATGAGCTCCAGATCCTACTCACTGGCATTTCTGGTTTGGGTGCTCTGGTCCTTGCGGAGCCGAACTCCCTCAGGAATACTGGTGCTGCGTCGCAGGAGCCATACGGTGCACGATTCGGCTCGGCGCTCTCGGAACAACATTGGACTAATCTAGGCCACAGAAGTTCATAGGGTGTTAGTAGGGTAAAGGCCTATAAGAAACACTCTAGTATGCTAAAGAAAGCTCATCCTCTCCGCTCTGACCTGTTATAATGTACTTGTTGATATGTGCTGCCCCCTTGAGGTCAAAGGGTACCATCAAATTTAAGGTCAGAACCAAAAAGATTCAAAACGGATTCATTTTCAAAGTCTCAATAACTAAAAATATATGCATTTTCACATAATTATAATGAAGCCTAGCAGTGATGCACATATCAGCAGTCAAGTTTGTTTTAGCCAATAAATGTGACTTTTTAATTCTTTCAATATAAGTGTGATTAATAGGCTAATATACACTACCAGTCAAAAGTTTTTTAATGTTATTTTAAAGAAGTCGCTTCTGCTCACCAAGCCTGCATTTATTTGATCCAGAGTACTGCAAAAAACAGTACAATTTTGAAATATTTTTACTATTTAAAATATCTGTTTTCTATTTTAATATATTTTAAAATGTAATTTATTCCTGTGATTTCAAAGCTGAATTTTTAGCATCATTACTTCAGTCACAGGACCTTTCAGAAATCATTTTAATATTCTGATTTGCTGCTCAAAAACATTTATTATTATTACTATTATGTTGAAAACAGCTGAGTAGATTTTTTCCAGGTTTCTTTGATGATTAGAAAGTTCTATCAATCTATTTTGATCAATTCAAAGCATCCTTGCTAAAATAAAAGTATTAATTTCTAAAAAAAAATTCCCATCAAAAAAATTAATAAATAAATTACACTAACTCTGAGCTTTTGAATGGTATAATGTATATTTTCCGAATACTTTTTATTTCAGAAAAATGCTGATCCTTGGATCTTTCTATTCATCAAAGAATCCAGAAAAATGTACTGAAGTGTTTTAAATATTGATGATAATAATAATAATAATAATAATAATAATAATAATAATAATACTATATGTTTCTTAAACAGCATATCAATATATTATAATGATTTCTGAAGGATCATGTGACACTGAAGACTGGAGTAATGATGCTGAAAATTTAGCTTTGATCACAGGAATAAATTACATTTTATAATATATTCAAATAAAAAGCAGTTATTTTAAATAGTAATAATATTTCACAATATTTCTCTTTTTCCCCCGTATTTTGGATCAAATAAATGCAGGCTTGGTAAGCAGAAGAGACATCTTTAAAAAACATAAAAAATCTACTTAAAATACTACTTGGTAGTGTATTTAAGTCAATAACTTATAGACAAATGATAATAGGAGCCCTTATTATTTCTAAAAGCCTTACCTATTTTTTATTACAAATTATATATATGTTATGTATAATGCATATATTTATACCTCTCTCTTGTCCAGGAGAACTAGCTGACATTCTGCAACCAAGCAAAACTTGACCTGCCATCCGATTGGTTCTGAAAGTGGCTGTCCACATGATATCCAGTGAATTGATGAACCTCTCATGTCTGTAAAGCAGAGAAAAATGAGAAAAAATGATGAGACATTCAAGGATCAATTACTATCAAGATAAGACCAAAGAGTGAGAGTCTAAGCAGCTAAAACAGAAGGTGACCCAGTGGTCATAAAGATAACTGGCATACAGCTCTGTGAATGGACAATCCTTCCTGCTTGGCTTAGATTTGGCTGCATGATTGTTGTTTTGTATAAAAGCACAATGTCAGGTTAACTGAATTAGAGAGCTTCAATTTCTTTAAGTTAATTTACTGAGTTTAAAAGCGAAATTTAAGAGACTGGCCGGTTATAGTGCACCTCTCGGGCTGTGCATTCATCCCATGATATTTACAACTGTTTATGTATCATTAGGAAAATGATTCAATCATTTAAAGGGCAAGACACTGAGATATATATTCCTGGGCCACATGAAACCTATAAGACATCTGCTTGTTTGCAATAAGATACTAAAAAGGCTTGATACCTGATTTACTAATGTTTGTTATTTATTTAAAATAGCTTTCCGAATTTTTTTTTTCTTTTGTGAATTCAGTCCACTAAGCTAAAATTAAAAAATGTATAGTTTTCTGTTAGTTTTGCATAAACAAAAGAACACAAGAAAATCACTATTTCATACATTCAGCAAAGAGTAAATAATGAAGGTATTTACAGTACTGTTTGATATCGTACGTTTTTAGTACTAGCACTAGATTTTACCATCTAGACTTTTCTGAAAAGCTTTAATGACCATTAATGCTTAGACATGACAAAAAGTCAACCAATGTTTTCAACTGCAGTTGAGGTCAAAAGTTTACATACACCTTGCAAAATCTGTAAATTGTTAACTATTTGACCAAAATAAGAGGAATCATATTTCACATTAAAGATGTTTACATATAGTCCAGAAGAGAAAATAAGAGTTGATTTTATAAAAATGACCCTGTTCAAAAGTCTACATAAGCTTGACTTTTAATACTGTGTCATTACCTGAATAATCCACAGCTGTGTTTTAGTTTAGTGACAGTTGTTCAGGAGTCCCTTGTTTGTCCTGAACAGTTAAGGTGCCCGCTGTTCTTTCAACAAATTCTTTGTTTGTTTGTTTTTACCATTTTTGTGTATTTGAACCCTTTCCAACAATTACTGTATTATTTTGAGATCCATCTTTTCATACTGAGGACAATTAAGGGACTCATATGCAAGTATTACAGAAGGTTCAAACGCTCAATGATGCTTCAGAAGGAAACATGATGCATTAAGAGCCAGGGGTGTAAACTTTTGAACAGAACATTTTTCTTATTTTGCTTAAATATCATATTTTTTTCATTTAGTACTGCCCTTCAGAAGCTACAGAAGACACTTACATGTTTACCACAAGACAAAATAAGTTAAATTTACCCTGATCTTCAAATTCAAAAAGTTTTCACCCCCGGCTCTTAATGCATTGTTTTTCCTTCTGGAGCATCAGTGAGGGTTTGAACCTTCTGTAATAGTTGCACATGAGTCCCTCAGTTGTCCTCAGCACGAAAAAATGGATCTCAAAGTCATACAGTCATTGTTGGAAAGGGTTCAAATATACAAAAATGCTGAAAAACCAAAGAATTTGTAGGACCTGAAGGATTTTTCTGAAGAACAGCAGGCAGTTTAATTGTTTGGGACAAAAACACAGCTGTGGATCATGTATGTAACACATGTATTACAAATCAAGCTTATGTAAACTTTTGAATGGGGTCATTTAAAAAAATTCAACTATTATTTTCTCCTGTGGACTATGTGTAAACGTCTTTTATGTGAACTGTCAGGTCAGTACTAAATAAAAAATAACATGCATTTTGTATGACCCCTCTTATTTTGGTAAACTAATTAACATTTTGCAGATTCTGCAAGGTGTAAGTGAACTTTTGACCTCAGCTGTAATTTGGTTAATTTTCAAATCCAATTGTCCACAAGTAATGAAACCAATATGGATCAGTAATGAAGGCATATGTAAACTTTTGACCTTAATGGAATAATGTTCATGTAATAACGTTAAATCATTTTTATCCAGACTTTAAGGCATGTGTACACTGAGAAACTGACTTTCAAAACAAAAGTATGCACTAAGAAATACTGACTTAAGTAAAATGTAAAATACCCCCAGTCGCTCTTATACTCACTGAACGCAAGAAAACAACCAAAGTAAACACATGGCAAACAAACTTATTCATAAAAACCTAAAAATATTCATAATATATACACAAAACTACTTGAGAAAAACTCCTTTCAGACCAAAACAAATTACGTACTTACCGGTGACCCTCATCCAGCCCTGGTGCTGACAGCGGGTGATGTATGTTGACATAGCGGTAGGACCACTAAACATGTTGTCAGTGTTCAGTTTTTAACATGTAAGGTTCCAGGACATTTACACACCTGATGGACGCCGCATATTGTTTAAATGTGGCATCAAAATTAACTTTTGAAAAATGTAAAACGAATGACGCTGGTTTGCGCGTGCAGATTGTTGACGTGCTTTATTGAGACGCGTGTACTGGTCAACGAGAGTGAAGGGGACACAGGGAGACACGTCATGTAATACCTTAATTAAATTAACGGATTAAACTCTCTGGCGAAGAAAGCAACTAATCTGTCCACAAACACAAAACTCTCTCTCTTTAAAAAAAAAGAACCTAGCCTGAAAGGCTCTTTCATTCGGACGGTTATTTTGAATTTGGCAGGTTTAAACTAATTCTGGAGAACAAATTACACAATGACTGTATTAAATCACATGTGACAAAAATGAGGAGATTTTACCCTTATTCACTTGTTTCCTCTCATAACATAACGTGAAGACCTGGCTAATGAATATTAATCGCGTAGCGTTACGTTCGTTTAGTAGGCGTACACGATTGGGTGGAGCTTGGTGTATGAATATTAATTAGCTAGGTTACTGGACGTTCTGGAAAGGTTACAGAGGAACGTAAGCTTCATGTAATTAATATTCATAAGTTCACCTTTTGCCACAGGATGTGTAAATGCATGACCGCATGACTGTGGTATTGACATACAGGTGTTTATTAATTCATTAGAACTATAACTATAATTTTCAGGAAATGAAAGATCACCTTCTTTGCAGTAAAAAAAATACTACTACACTTTTGAAACGTACATTCTCTTCTGACTTACATGAGATGAAAAATCGAGATATTCATGGCTATTGTGCTTCACTGTTCACATTTATATTTATGTCTGTATTTTGCAGAATAAATATCAACACCTGTAAAAATGTTTGTACAGATACATGAGAGACACAATTATTGTTGACAGATTTAATAGTCAGAAACAGGAATGAATGAGTAATGACACATGCAAGTTTGTACACTGTTCCAAAAAACAGATACATGTGTTCCATGTACGGCTTTGAGGGTGCTGTGTAGAAAAATTGTCATAAAAGCATTAAAAAGATTTTAGATTTTAATAGTATACAAATGCAGTTGTTTCTCTTCCAAACCTGGTTAAACTTGTAACGAAAATATAATACTTCTGAAATGTGAGATGACATACAAAACATACAAAAACATGTTTTGTTGACAAAAAGCTGTCTTTCAAATTCACAAATGCTTTTCCTTTGGGCAAATATTATAAAAGTAAAAAGTAAGTACTTATATAGTTTTATACATTTTTTTTCTTTAAAATCAATTAGAAAATATAGGTCAATTTATCCAATAATAGCTTGCATAGCTGATAAAACATGTTAATAGTGCAATAATAAAATGGGGCTAATCTTATATCCAATTATATACACGTAAATAATAAAGTATATTCATAATGTCGTGTACTATAAAACTATGAAGTCAGTTTTAAAACTTCACATAACTTTCAATTTTCCAGTCAATCCAATCATCCGAGAAGTGCATGTATCCACTTCCAGATCCATCTCAAATATAACAACAATCTTTGGAGATCTTCTAAAAACATTGATTTGACATTGACATGTGGGCAAATGTTGAAAAGAGCCTAAATTCTATTGCTAATTAAATGCAAATGATCACTTTTTCACTTTCAGTTTCATTCTGCTTTCTCAAAGCAGGTCTTGTTCATCCAATCTGTCATGCCAGAGCATACAAACGCATATAAAATAGAAAAATACTTCTCAAAACAGTATTTGCATCACTTTGGTTATATAATCACCTAGAACAAATTCAAAAATGATGGTTGAACAGGAAAGAAACGAAAGTGCTAATATTTTAACATAGCTAAAAAGTACTGCTGTACTCTTAATCTTAGATGAACAAACAATTGTGTACAAATCGCTATGTATTCCTTCTGAAGAAATACTGAGAGAGAACAAAACAAAAGTTACTTTAAAGGAATCAAATACCCAAAAATTAAAATGAGCTAAAATTTCCTCACCCTCAGGCCATCCAAGATATACGGTATACAAGTTTGGTTCTTCATCAAAACAGATTTGGAGTAATTTACCATTTCATTTTGCTCACCCACATATCCTCTACAGTGAATGGGTGCCGTCAGAATGAGAGTCCAAACAGCTGATAAAAACATCACAGTGATCCACAAGTAATCCACACAACTCCAGTTGATCAGTTAACATCTTGTAAAATGAAAAGCTGCATGTTTATAAAAAAAAAAATCCATCCAGGCATTTTAACTTTAACACTATTTAAAAAAAAAAGGCCATTCCCTGTTGTCCTTTCACATCATTTTTTTTTCGCTTGTGAGCAATGCTTGATCTGTGCATATCTCTCTCCTGATTCAGAGAAAAAAATGACTTTTTCATTGGAGAAAGTAATATTATGGACAGAACACTTGATGGATAGAAGATGGTCTGAAGATAGACTTTTCTTTTTTTTTTTTTTCTTTTTTTAAGATTTATTTTTGGCGTTTTGGCATTTATTTTTATAGGACAGATCATAGCGGACAGGAAACGAAGTGGGAGAGAGAGAAGGGGGCGGGATTGGGAAAGGTCCTCGAGCTGGGATTCGAACTCGGGACGCCTGTAGCGCAACGACGCTTTAAGGCGGTGCGCTGCCCACAAGGCTAAATCTTAATGATGGACTGGTTTCTTACAAACACAGCTTTTCTCTTTACAAGATGTTTATTGATGAACTGGAGTTGTGTGGATTACTTGTGAATTGTTGTAATGTTTTTATCAGCTGTTTGGACTCTCACTCTGACGGCACCCATTCACTGCAGAGTATCCAGTTGTAAACAAGTGATAATTTCTCCAAATCTGTTCTGATGAAGAAACTCATCTACACCTTGGCTGGCCTGAGGGTGAGTAAATTTTCAGCAAATGCTCATTTTTAGATGAACACTAAACTTAAAACTCGAACTTCTTGAATAACAGGAAATGAAACTCACAGGGGCGAATGCTTTTAAACGGTTTGAATCCCGAAACTAAACTGAAATGACTTCATGTTGTATAATACTGTCTTTTATCTGCTAGCTAGTAATGATGTTAGACTGTGTAACGTTAGTATATGTTACTAGACAGAATGATGTTTATGTTTAAAGTGCCCTAAAAGGACACTGCAAAGACTTTAATGTCCCACATGAGTAAAGACCAGAGTATCAGAAAAAAAAAACCACTATATGCGGTTTGTGTAGAACAACGAAAACAAAACTAGAACTCCGAAACTATGACTGTCAGAAAAGCAAAACGGAGAAACTATGGGGGGGAGGGGGACCGCGTGACACCTTCCTTTGCGGCCCATCTGTTTCACACCTCTGTTCTGTGATATTCAGTAAGGTGTAGTTCCTTCCCACTCCACCAAATACTGCACCTTGCCTTCAGGTGTGATCCTACGAGCCAGAACCTGATACTTCTCACCGCAGGTGAGCCGACCGGCCGCCCCGAAATAGCTGGTGATGGAAGACTTGAGGTGAGACAGTGAGGAATCGTCCTCGCTGATGCTCTCAAAGGTGTGGCTGTCGATGCTGTTCTCCATCATGACGTTACTCTCCTCTCCAGGCATGCTGATGGGGCTGAGCTCACGCTCCACCATCTCTCTTTTTGTGGCCAGCACGGTGTAATTAGAAGAGGGCAACTTCCTCTTCCGACTGCCCACATTTTTCCTGAAAAGAATATAAGCATAAGAAGTTGCCTTACACTAATTTATAATCTAAAGAAAATTTAAATACATAACCATTCAGTAATTTTTTTCTTCTTTTTTTTTTTTACAAAGAAATTAATTGTTTGTTTTTTTTAGCAGAGACACATTTGATTTAAGATTTAACAAAAATTCTTGGAAAAAAAGGTATTACGATTCCAACAAATATATTAAGCAGCACAACAGTTTTCAACATTGATAATAATACGTTTTTTTCCTTCTTTTTTTTAAAGAAATTAATTGGTTTTTATTTAGCAGAGACACATGAAATTAACTTAAAATGTATTAAAAATTCTTGGGAAAAAACGTACCACGATTTCAACTCTTTTCAACATTGATAATAATATCAATTATCAATTTTTTTTTTCTTTTTTAAAAAAGAAATGAATTATTTTTATTCAGCAGAGACACATTAAATTAACTTAAGATTTATCAAAAAAAAATTTGAAAAAAAAAGTACCATGATTTGAACAAAAATATTAAGCAGCACAACTGTTTTCAACATTTATTATAATAATGTTTTTTTCTTTTTTTTTTTTTTAAAGAAATTAATTGTTTTTATTTAGCAGACACATGAAATTAACTTAAGATTTATCAAAGATCCTTGAAAAAAAGTTTCACGATTTGAACAAAAATATTAAGCAGCACAACTGTTTTCATCATTGATAATAGTAATGTTTTTTTCTTCTTTTTTTCTAAATAAATTGTTTTTTTTTAGCAGAGACACATGAAATTAACTTAAGATTGATCAAAGAGTTTTGAAAAAAAAAAAGTATCACAATTTCTTTAAAAATATTAAGCAGCACAACTGTTTTCAACATTAATAATAATGTTTCTTGAGCAGCAAATCAGTATATCAGAATGATTTCTGAAGGATCATGTGACACTGAAGTCTGGAGTAATGATGCTGAAAATTCAGAAATAAATTGATATAAAAATCTATTAAAATGCACTGTAAAAAACTATTTGTTGAGTCAACTTACAATAATCTGTTACCCTGCTGCCTTAAAATTTCAGCCAACTCAAAAAAAAAGTAACAACTTAAATATTTGAGTTGATTCAACTTACAATTTTAAAGCAGCCAGGTAACAAACACAGCTTTTAAGTTTAACAAACCAATTTTTTAGTGTAGTCAACTTGAGTACAACTCAGCATTTCAAGCCGACTAAACTTATCTGGGTTGATAAATTGTGTTTTTTTGTTTTTACAGTGCAGTTATTTTAAGTTATGAAAATTAAAAATATACATCAAAAATATATTTAAATGTAATAATCAATTATTAAAATAATATTTCTCTTTTTACTGTATTTTAATCAAATAAATGCTGCCTTGGTGAGCACAAGAAACATTTAAAAACACTGTAATATCTTACTGACCCTAAAACTGAATGATAAGTTAAATGAATAAATAATAGCTGTAAACACTTCTGAATCATTTATGATATTAGACATGGAAGCTAAAGATCTCCTTATATTTTAGCTGAGTATGCATTCTGCACGCTGCCAATATAAAACACAAATGATAATTTTTAAAATACTATTACATTTATTTTCATAATTGATTTTAGATTTCAGTTAAAAAGTAGTGCACTTTTAACGGAAATGTAAATAAATTCTAAACATTAATTTAATAATATAAAACATATTTTTTGTTTTTTGCTTAAAATTATTACTACAAAAATTGTGCGTATTACTTATCATATTACGCAGTAATAAATAACTTTCACACAGAAAAGATGCAGTTTTATAGGTGCACTAATACTGCCTACCACAAGATGTCCCTGTTTAACACTGAATTTTACTGCCTAGCCATTCACCGTCCCCTTTCACTTGCCTCTGTGGGCGTTACGGCATTTTAAAGGTCATGCAGCAGAACTGGACTTTTAGGTATTTTTTTTCTCATGCTGCGAATCTTCTGGGGAGTTTCCAATCTGCATAAACCCCATAATGACCACACATTTCTGCCCAAGGGCATGTTTAACATGGGAAATCACAGCGAGACATCAAAATCCAACGCTGAGAACCTCCATTTCAAAAATCATTACAGCTGCTAAAATGGGACGTAGAGCTAAACAGCATTAGTACATGAAAGCCAAGCGCAGAAAGCAGATATGTGTTTGTGAAGTGTTTGATCTAGCCCACAACGAGGATGCACAGTAGGGGACAGGGATCTGTCGACCCTCACAACTTTTCCAGTCGAGTAAATCCAAGTCATGTTTATTTTCCTCCACCCTCTCTCTCCGCCTCTTTCCAAACACCCTTAGGAACACTGCAAGAATACTAATGAGCGTTCATATCCTAAAATAAATAAGACAAACTATGGGAAAGATATCAAAGAGTGAGTGGGGCCGTTTGGCAGTCTCCAACCAGCCAGCCATCCAACTTCACGTTCTGCACCCAGGCCTTCGCTTTCTCTGGTTGCGGTTTCTCCTGGCCTTGCGCAGTGGGTGACAAAACAAAAACAAAAATACAAGACAAGTATAAGGGATTACTAACTCTATGAGTATCTGGCCTGCAGGACACCAGGCATGACTAGCAGGAATATGAAGAGCTTGTGAAGAAGTGGTGACTTACAGTGGTGACTCAACAAGAGAACGCAAGTTCTGCTCTATAGTGTCAGTAACACTCCAAAACGAAAGTAAAGCTTAGTGAGTGAGACTAAAGGGGCAAGAGGGTAAAAAAAAAAAAGACTGGAGGAAGAATACACCTATACAAGGAGTAGTTCACACAGAAATAAATTCTGTCTTTATTTTCCCAATAATTATTTTCAATCTCAAGTAGATGCAAATGAGATTTCAAGGCTATGGTGATGACAATAGAGTGAGAAAATAATAACAGAATTTAAATTTTTAAGTGAACTATTTATTTATGTACTGTATGTGTCATGCTGTCAATCAGTATTCTTACAAATGGAAACAATGCTAAATTAAAAAAAAAAAAAAAAAAAAAAAAACATTGAAATGCTTCACATTCTGTTTTTTTTAAACTACGACTAGTTAGAAAATAAAACATTGTTACTTTTGTATGATTCTTTCATGCATTGATAAGGATATTTTGATATTTTAATTGCAAAATCTGAATTTGACCCAAAAATAGAAAATATGACAAATATTTTCAGATTATATCTGTGTGCCAGAAATTTACTGACCACAAAACGAGTCAGGAAACTCTGGAATTAAAATAAAATAAAATAAAATAAAATAAAATAAAATAAAATAAAATAAAATAAAATAAAAT
>JAHKKF010488081.1:0-14850 GCA_019740295.1 Labeo calbasu | reverse complement strand
TGGGGTGGTAGCATGAAAGTGGCAGACATGAAGAGACTTAACAAATTGATCAGGAAAGCTGGCTCTGTGGTGGGTGAGAAATTGGACAACATGGAAACTGTGGTTGAAAGGAGAACATTGTCCAGACTTCGGTCAATTATGGACAATGTAGATCATCCACTCTATAATGTGGTGGACGAACTGAGAAGTACCTTTAGCCACAGACTTACTAGCTTAAAGTGCTCCACTGAACGACATAGAAAATCCTTCCTTCCCACTGCTATCAGACTCTATAACTCCTCCCTCAGTCATTCACCCTCACAGTAATCCGTGCAACAGTTTGTTGCTCTTGCTGTATATTTATTATGGGTTAAAATCAGTGTGTGGAAGACTGTGTGTATTACTTTGCTATGATGTGCAATAGTCTACTATGTGTAATACTGTGCAATGCTCTTACCAGGTGCTAAAATATTATTATGTGTAATATTATTTGTTGTTCTCTAAATGGGTGCTAAATTACTTAATTACTTGCAATAACTTATGTGCAATAGTTTTTATGTGTAATAGTACTATTTGGTCAATATTACTTTTTATTTTTGAATATTACTTAATAGTATTTAATTATCACTGATTTTCTAAAGTGTAATAATTTATTTTAAATTTTTCACTTATGTTAGTAGTTTTTCACTCAGTTGCGTGACTTACAGATAGACAGATATTATATCAAGCATTTCTGTGTGTAGCATAGTTTGTTTATATTGTGGTTGTTTTCTTTTTATAGATGTTATTAGATTTATTTTTGATTTATTTATTAATTTTTAAATTGTTGTTTTTGTGTTTCTGTGTTTTGTGTGTTGTAGTAGTCATCACATAAGTAATTTCCTGCGGGATTAATAAAGTTTTCTGATTCTGATTCTGATTCTAATAAGAAACTATTTCCTATAATTGTATGCGTTGTATTAATTAGTCACATTTACGACTTAATTCATCAGAATTATTATTCCTTTTATCAAGTATTATTTGTTTTATTTTATTATATAAAGTTTTCAGATCCCAGGAACTTCTGTAACCTCCTGTCACATTGCTTTGATATTTTTGCCATTTCTTTCTAACGTTAAATTATTACTCTTAAAGTGCTCCTATTATGCCATTTTAAAGGTTGCTAATATTGTTTTATGAGACTCCTAAAACAGGTTTACATGTATGCAAGGTTAAAAAGCGTGCCATCCTTTATCAATACTGAAATTTTACTGTTTGTGGTTGGGCAAGTTGTACGCGACATAGAACGTGGGTGGACATTATGCAAATGTGTTACTTTGTGACGTATAGCCGTAACAGAAAAAGATTAAAATTCCTGATGACTTGTTCAGGCGATTGTGAGCCGACTCTTTTTTTGATAGACAATAACACTTCATTTACTAACGTAACCTTGGTTCCCTGAGATAAGATCGAAGACGTGTATGGGAAAAACTCCTGTTTTACTCCAAACTGAAACCTGATTTGTTTACGTTGCTGCACAAACCAATGGTGATTCAGACCACCAGAAAGGGTGGAGCCGACCACTATATAAGTCGGCTCACAGCGCCATTCATCAGATCATTTGACTGAAGCATCAGTCATCGATTTACGTGCAGCTTATAGCACGGCTTGTTCCCTTATCTCAGGAAACCGAGGTTACGTTAGTAACCGGAGCGTTCCCTTTCAAACAGTCTCTCCCGTTGCGTCGAAGACGCGTATGGGGAACGTATCCAATCACGCCACGCTATGAGCTGGTGAAAATCATCCACACAGTGAGCCCAGTTTCAAAGCACTATAAGGGCTACTAGAAGACATGACAGCCGGTTAACATGACATGGATTAACCATGGTTAACATGGAACTTCCAAGTTATAACATCTGGCAAAAAGTGGATGGCGACGACCAGCTGGTGGCAGCACAAATCTCACCAATAGAAATCCTGCTAGACCACGCTCAAGAGAAGGCCGTACCTCTCGTGGAGTGGGCTCTTACACCTATAGGGCATTGCAAGCCTGCTGAGGTGTAAGCCAGGGCTATAGCATCAGCTATCCAGCAGGAAAGACACTGCTTTGTGACTGGCCATCCTTTCTGACGGCCACCAAGGCAAACAAAGAGCAGCTCTGTCTGTTGCAACAGGCTAGAGTACTCCAGGTATATCCTCAATGCCCTAACAGGGCAAAGGAGATTGCTCACCTTCTGCAATGGGGAGCACCAAAAGGGTACCCACCTGGGCTCTGAACGCAGTCGAGAGCACCTTAGGGACATAGCCATGCCTTGGTTTCAGAACGACCATGCTGTCGTTTGGACCAAACTCCAGACATGAAGTACTGACCGACAGTGCCTGTATGTCACCTACTCGCTTAACCGACACTAGAGCTAAGAGGAGGGCCGTTTTAAGCGCAAGAGGTTGTAAGTCAGCCGAAATGAGTGGCTCAAAGGGAGGGCCTTTTAGTGCCCTCAGGACTATTGACAAGTCCCACGAGGGTACCATCTGAGGGCAAGGGGAATTGAGCCTCCAAACGCCCCTCAGGAATTTAACGATAAGATTGTTTCTACCCAATGATCGGCCAGCCTCGAGAGAATGATTCGCTGCGATGGCTGCCACATATACTTTGAGTGTGGAAGGGCAAAGGAGATTAGGCCCTTGCCCCTTATCCAACAATTTCCTGCAAAAAGGCTAGCACGCTGGACACGTCACATATAAGCGGGTCCAGACTCCGCGCTGAGCACTAATTGTAAAAGATCATCCATTTTTGGCCATAAAGGCGCCTTGTAGACGGCGCCTTGGCCTTCAAAATAGTATTGCTCAATCTTTCTGAGAGCTGTACAAGCTCCCATCAAGGCACCAGACATGAAGGCTCCACAACTCCAGTCGGGGATGCCAAGTCATGCCCTTGGCCTGAGAGAGGAGATACCTCCTCAGTGGAAAGGGCCATAGCTCTACTACTGAGAGCTGCACAATTTATGTAGGTTACCACAGACATACTGTCTGACCAGACCAAGACGTGGTGCCCCTTCAAGGCTGAGAGGAAGTTCTTGAGGGCTAAGGAAACTGCCAGCATCTCCAGGCAGTTGATATGCAAGCGTTGCTCCGGGACTGACGAGGAGCTGAACGCTGGATAGCCCTCCAACAGAGCGCCCCCACCCAAAGTGGAGGTGTCCGTCATAACTACCTTCCTTCGAGAGGTCAGACTCAACCATACACCTGTTTGGAACAGGCAAGAGGTCATCCAAGGGGACGACCTTGATACAGCGGTGGTCCACCTTGACATGTCAAATGCTGAAACGTTAATTCATGCGTTTATGACCTCAAGGTTAGATTATTGTAATGCTTTATTGGGTGGTTGTTCTGCACACTTAATAAACAAACTCCAGCTGGTCCAAAATGCAGCAGCTAGAGTTCTTACTAGAACCAGAAAGTATGACCATATTACCCCGGTTCTGTCAACACTGCACTGGCTCCATATTAAACATCGTATAGATTTTAAAATGTTGCTAATTACTTATAAAGTAAATGGTTTAGCTCCTCCTTTAGCGAGCTCTTATCACATTATAGTCCCTCATGTCCGCTGCGTTCTCAAAACTCTAGCAATTTGATAATACCTAGAATATCAAAATCACCCACGGGCAGCAGATCATTTTCTTATTTGGCACCCAAACTCTGGAACAATCTACACAACACTGTTCGGGACGCAGACACACTCAGTCAGTTTAAATCTAGATTAAAGACCCATCTCTTTAACCTGGCTTACATATAACACATCAACATATTTCTATAATTCAAATCCGTTAAAGGATTGTTAGGCTGCATTAATTAGGTCAACCGGAACCGGAAACTCTTCCCATAACACCCGATGTGCTCTGTGCATCGTAAGAAGAATGGCATCTATGCTAATATTAGTCTGTTTCTTTCTTATTCCGAGGTCACCTTAACCACCGGATCGAGTCCGTATCCAGATCAGATGGTCACTGCAGTCCCCCGGGTCCGGTCCATACCCAGCCCAGACAGTGGATCAGCACCTAGAGACGACCTCTACAGCCCTGAATGTCAGCGGAGACCACATCGACTAGATGACCCCTAGAGACAGATTCCCAGTGAAGACCTAGTCACCTAGATGGCCATCGGCACAAGACCACGGGAACCAGATGAGTCCTCTGCATCTGGCCAAAGGAGAACTGCCCCCCCGACTAAGCCTGGTTTCTCCCAAGGTTTTTTTCTCCGTTCTTTCACCAATGGAGTTTTGGTTCTTTGCCGCTGTCGCCTCTGGCTTGCTTAGTTGAGGACATTTATTTTTCAAACGATATTGTATACTATTTGAACTGAACTGAGCTGGATGATGACACCATTGAATTCAATGATGAACTGGCTTTACCTAAAAACTGAGTGTTCACTGTTGCCCTTTTGCATTATTGATGCACTATTTCCTATTTAATACTGTACAGCCATTTTGTCACAATTCTGTATTGTTAAAGGCAGTATATAAATAAAGGTGACTTGACTTGACATAAAGTCATCCCAGGAGCCAGGCGTGGGACAGGACACAAAGTTCGAGCCAAAATTGGAGGGGCTGCAGAGTAGCAGGCCCAAAGGTATCATAGAGGAGGTGGCCTCCATTAGGCCAAGCATCCTCTGAAAAACTTTAAAAGGGGCGTTTGGTCCCTGGTTTGAGAGAAGCCGCCAATCGCTGAATCATCAGCATAATCCACTCCCGCATCCGGGTGGAGTCTAGAACAGTTCCCAGAAAGGCCACCCTCTGTCTGGGTAACAATTGGCTCTTGTACGGAATGATAATCAACCCGAGGTGCTCTAAGTGGCTGAGTAGCAGCTCCTTGTGAGTGACCAGTTCACGTTCTGATTTGTTAGAACTAGCCAGTCGTCGAGGCAATTTAGTATGCGAATTCCCATCTGCCTCAGAGGAGAAAGAGCCGCATCTATGCACTTCATAAAGTGAGAGGGGCCAGTAGTGGCTGAAAAGCCTGACTCGCTGTTCGCTGGTGGCACTAAATTCACTACAACTTTTGCAAGCAGTGTTTGCACTTCCTGTTGGAGAACAAGAGCTTTGTTGTCTGAGACAGAAGTTCGAATAAGACTCCTAGAGCGAGGCAGCTTCGTTGAATTGTTTAGGACCCTACCCGACACATCCGTATGGCCACCCAGACCGATATCTGGGATGTGAGAGGATCTATTTTGTGCGAATGAAGGCTCAATGTGCCTGAATTCGTTAGTAAGAGAGTGTGAAGAGAAATTTTTGCTCTTTGATCTGCTTTCTCAGCAATAAATTATTTGGGTACTCACTGCACCTGTCGGGCGTGACCCATGGAGAACAAAACTCCATTGTTCCGAGGTACGGAGGGATGGAGGATGAAAGCAAGTTGTTATTATGGAGTTCCAGCCAAAGCGAGAACTACTCCTCACCTCTTCCTCTCAGCAAAAGTGCATGGATGAGCGGGCTGCCTTAGTTGATAAGGCGATTCACAAACGGAGAATTGAGAGCCAGACATATGCTTCTAAAAGGAAAGCAGCCTGTATTAGTGAGCGCAGCTTCAAATGCAATGCTGTCAGTGATATGAAGTTATTGGTGACAGAATTCTACTCTGATCCGCCCAGAAGGATGAAGCCACTCTGAGTAACTAGGGGCGCTGATCCGGTAGATCAAAGTGCTGCAGGGAGAGTGAGCACACAGACTTTCAGTCAGCATGGGATCACTCAAACCCGGTTGCTTCAGTTGTTTCTTTCTCCGAGCTCACAGAGAAGATGGTCCGTGAGCAGAGGAGAGCAAGATTCATGCTCTAAGACGCTGCCCAGACAGGCAACGCGCTCACTGCCCTTCTGCTTCGTGCAGAATTACTGCACAAGCCACACTCGCGGTTGTTTCGTGACTTGAAACAACGTCGCCAGGAAATTTGCTCACTGCAGGGGCTCTTCAACAGTGGCAAGCTGCAGGCTGAGCTTCTTCCTTCTTTGGCTTCTTGTTTTCAGAGTCAGCGAAGAGATGATCCTCGTCGCTGAAGGAGAATGATCTGATGAATGGTGCTGCGAGCCGACTTATACACAAATGTGAAAAAATCAGGCTTCAATCTGGAGTAAAACAGGAGTTTTCCCCATACACGTCTTTGACGCAATGGGAGAGACGTTCGAAAGGGAACTTTATTTATCTTGCACTGTCGGTTTCACAACTTTGCAGATAGTTTATATTCACATACAGCTACATGACACACTGCATGAAAGGTCATATTTGAAAATGCATAATAGGAGCACTTTAAACATGAAGCTGTCACAAAGTAGGATCTAGATCAGGAGTGGCAACTCTAGCCTTTTCCTGCAGATTTTAGCTCCAAGCCTGATCAAACATACCTGGGGCCCATTTTAATAAGGAAGTTCAACAAACTCTGAGTTAAAACTTTAACTTTGGCTTACCCTGAGATGGGAAACTCATGAGTTTTTGGTTTCAAAACAGCTGAATTGAGTTCAGGATAACTATGTACTAGCTCTGTGATGTAGTAGATATGAGGGTTTATAATTGGACAGCCCACTGCTGGTGGTCTTGGCAGTTGCATTCGGTCCCCCTTCTGGTAGCCTATCCTACACATATAGCTATCTGAGAATATCTATGTGGTAGCTCAGAGACTGCTCCCCTGAGATTCTCCTCTGAGCAAATTTTCTCTAAAATAGTTACACGGTTGGATTGTGTGTTTACAACATGCCTTTCCATCAGTGTCCTTCTGGTTGCGGTTTCTACCTTTCCCCTAATGATCGACACTATCGCTGTGTTCAGTGTTTAGGCCGTGACCACGCTGAAGCAATGTTCGCTGAGGGCGGATGTCAGGCTTGCAAGAACATGCCCTTGAGCATGCTCTGCTCAAGAGCCGCATTTTTTGTTAAGAAACCTCACTTCAACTGATTCCCGTTCCGGTCCTTCTGCTTCCCAGTACGAGGCTGCAGCGATGTGCATTGAAGGAGAGCAGAGGGAGATGAGACGGAAGTTCCCCAGGTGGAGAGAATGGGTACGATGCATCTCTGTCCACAAAATGCCGCCGCCTGGAGGGGCCACCCGAGACTCCTGTGCGAGATGCTGAGAAGGTGTGCTTTCTCGACCCTTCCATCTCTCAGGTTGGTCTCTTTGGCAACACCGTAAAAAAATTTGCCCAGCAGTTCTCCACCGTGAAAAAGCAGATGGAGGTCATTAAACACATGCTGCCGCGGCTTGCAGTGACCACCAGCCAACGCCGAGGAAAGCCCCCTGCCAGAACAGCTCAGGCCCCACAACAAGCCAGTCCTGCAGCCAGACCCGCCCAACGGTCCAGTTCTCGCAGGAAGGTGGCACCGCCAGCCTGTCCATAGGCTACAAGGAACCCGCGTCAGGCTTCGAAGCATTCCTGAGACGGGCAGCCCAGAGGAGAGGGACCAGTTGACCTGCCGGGATCCACACTCGACGAGGGGACGAGTGCTGGATTCGGCTCCATTCCACCACATGGTCAATGAAAGTGCAATTTCCTTCTTTTCTGGGCCTTATTCACAGGGTGTCCAATCCTCCATGTGACGACCGGACGCTGTCTTCCTCAACCAGAACATGTGTCGGCACACCTCTTGTGTTCCCTCATGTTCTGAAACATCAAATTCGTTCAGACGATCTTCCTGGCACGGAAGATCCTCTGACCGGTTCTTACTAAACGAATTCAGCAAAAAAAACACCCAGTGGTCTTCAGAGCTTTTTACCTCCAGCCACAAGATGTTTTGTTCTAGCCAGCCACAATCCCCCCACCCCAGGTACATCAGGTGTAACTCCCCTGAGACCCCTAACGGAGAGTATTTTAGATTGGCTGAACCTCCCCAATCCCTCTCGCTGCCTTCTCAGGACCATTCGACTCTGCTATGTGATTCTATTCGCAAGACGCCCACCCAAGTACCTCGGGCGGAGATCGCAGTTCTTCTGGCGAAGGATGCGATAGAGCATGTCCCCTCAGCCGAAATGAAGAAGGGGTTTTACAGCCCCTACTTCATTGTACCCAAGAAGGGTGGTGGGCTCAGACCAATCCTAGATCTAAGGGTTTTGAATCGGGCTCTTCACAAGCTCCCGTTCAAAATGTTAACCCTCAAGCACATCCTCACGTTCGTTAGGGTTCAAGATTGGTTTGTGGCAATAGACCTGAAGGATGCATACTGTCATGTCTCAATCCATCCAAGACACCGGCCATTCCTGCTGTTTGCCTTCGAAGGTCGGGGGTTATCAGTACAAAGTTCTCCACTTTGGCCTATCCCTGTCGCCCCATGTCTTTATGAAGTTCTGCCCTTGCCCCTCTCAGGGAAGTGGGCATTTGTATTCTCAATTATCTTGATGACTGGCTCATTCTACCACACTCGTAAGATTTTGTTTGCGCTCACAGGGATTGTTTCTTAACCACCTGGCCCGGTTGGGACTTCGGGTCAACTGGATAGCCAGCCGCTCCACTGGGAAAAGAGCAAACTCTCCCTGGTGTAGAGTATCTCTTTTCTCGGTGTAGAACTGGACTCGGTCACTATGACTATAACATTTTGTTCCTACAGGCAGGGGTGCCCTTGAAACAAGTGTCCAGGCGCATTGTTGTCACAACAGATGCTTCCAAGACAGGCCAGGGTGCTGGACCCTGCCTGCGACAGGTCAAGTTGAGAAGACGTTGGAAGGTCACGAAGAGGTGAGCTGCATTAATTTTAACACTTTGTTTGGCTTGTTATTATCTGCGCCCCCAATCACTCGTGACGCATTCTGAGCTGTGGCGTTTAGTACAGGGACCCCTATTGTCGTACACTTGACACAACATTGAAGTGAACGACAGATAGGGAACTTCTCGGTTATGTATGGTAACCCTCGTTCCCTGATGGAGGGAACAGAGAGGGAACGAGGGTTCGCCTTCAGTCATACTCCACGACGTTACGTCAATACTGATGTATTTGGGGTCTCACTTGGGAGCCCAGTCACCTCTGAGCTTAAGAAAACAGGCCAATGAACATTGGCGAGTGGAATTTGCATGCCAAGCCACTCCCCAGTACACACGGGTATATAAGATGGCGGCGTGCATCCACTCATTCAGATTTTTGCTTTGGAGCCGATCGCTTTGTGAGCTGCTTCTACAAAGAAGAAAGAAAAGAAAACCTTTCATTGCTGCAGGAGTTTCTCGGCTGTGTGGAACATCCTTTCTTTGCATTTCAGTGGAGAGATCACCCTGCTGCACTCAGATGAGTGCTGCGGTCCTCCCCTGGGCAATCCAGCCTAAAAGAGCAATTTCCTACAGCATACACGATCACTGAGAGTGTCTTTTTCAAGACGCATCTCCGATCGTGTGCTTTTAGGGAGCGATAGTCTCCTTATTTCCTCATGATGGTCACAATCGCTGTCTCACAGGTCTGGGATGTAAACAAATGCATGTTGAGATGGCGTTTGTGGATGGATTATGCCCACGCTGCATGGGCATGCCCATTATCACGCTCGGTCACAGCTTACATTTAATATGTAAGCCGCCTTTTCGTTTTGCCCTTTCCAGTTTCATGAGTCGCTAGACTCCCGAGGCTGGATTGGCTGGAAGCATGGGAGACCTGAGGATTATAGTCTGGATTGCTCCGCCGGGTCAGTCCCCACGGAGGTCTGTCTTCTCTCAGTGTATTACCGTCAAGTTTCTGAATGTTGATGTATGGTTCATCCTAGCACAAGCCTTGCGTCTGGTATAAGTGCTCATGAAGAAGTTAAGATGTCTATCGCCGCATCAGTGGAGGGGCTATTGTCTTCTGACGCCAGAGATTCTGCTGAGCAGCCCCTCGTTGTGGCAGCTGCACAGCCAGAGTATGAGGCTAAGTTGATGGCCATGTTCCCCGTGCAGCCTCGACCGCCAGGCTCAAGGTTGGGTTCCCTGCCTTCCCCTGGCCGTTCGCAGCCTGACGATTGGTTTCCGGCGTCAGACGCAGCTCTTGCTGCGCCCCCCCTTGTGCCTTTCCTCCTGGAGGTTCAAGAAGGGATCAGCTACGTGTTTGGCTCTTCCCCCTGCACTTCCCTCACCAGTGGGGGTGGCCTGGGAACGCTGACATCCTCCGGTGGAGTGTGCGATTGCAGTGCATTCGTGCTCGCAAAACGCCACCACCTGGTGGGGCTGTCCGTGCTTCCCGCCTTAGCCTGTAAGCGTCTGCCAGCCCTGGCTGTAAAGCGGGGCTCACAGCACTGCAGGCCATGCCGCCTCCGCCCTGCACGCTATGGCCCTCCTGCATTATATCAGGCCATGATTCTGAAAAAGACGTGCATTAGGGTAATTCTGACTCGAGGTTGATGCAGGAACTGTGTACGGTGATTGAAAAGTCTTGGTGCAGTCCCTTGGTCAGGTGATGTCCATTTTTGTGGCCTAAAAGTGCTATTCTGGCTGGCTACACCTAGGGGACACAGTCTGCCACTGGGTTGCCATGCATGAAAGCAGGGCTTCCTGGAAGCAGACTACCCAAGGACTGGAGGGATTGTTCTGGGAATACCCTTGGGAAGAACATGGGCTTTCTCCACCGCTGCCACCTTTGACCTACGGGTCAGCAGGTACCCACCCTTTCAATAAAAGAGCAATTTCCTCTATGTCCTTTGGGTTTCTCAGAACACGCTGGGTTTGTCTGTGAGTGACGCACATCCTCCTCACACTCAGACCCAGCACATGGTCTCACCATCTAAGCTGGGGTTGCAGGACGCGTCGCTTCCTCACACTCTAGCAGCGACAACGCAGGATCGTGGATCAAAGGTAAGCGCTGCCTGGCGCTACTTTGGGACGCTTGCAAAAAAAAGCTGGTTGTCCTGCCGCGGAAGAGTTGGTACCATCCCTATGACCCTATTTTTTGCAGGTAGCAGCCCGGTTACTAAATCTACCTAGCCTGTCTGCTGGTCGATTTGGTCAGTCCATACAACCTGAAACGAGCGGTGGGTTTCGCCCTATCCTGGTTCGTGAGTTCCAATTCGGTCCCCTCTTTCGGGTGGCTGAAACAAAAATACATGTTTCTAGTCTTCAGCACTAGGGTTGGGCTACAGCTTTCGACCTGAAGGATGTGTACTGTTATGCTGATCACCTGACGCATATCATTTTTCGGTCTGCTTTAGGGGTCAGACGTAACAGTACAGTTCTCCCCTTGGCTCCTTGTTTTTCAGAGTGATCCATTTCCCTGCATTTTACAAACTCACGGGGCGTACCCTGGCCCCACTTGGGAGAGAGCACCTCTGCACCTCAGCTACTGGGACTTCGAGTCGACTGAGAGAAGAGTGAGTACTAAAGAACAAATAAATAAAATTAAAAGAAGAATAAGCTCCCTCTTTTTTTTAGCATGGAGTTGGATTCGGTCGAGACACGTCAGCGAAAGAGGTCGGTGCTGAACTCCCTGATTCTTTCAGGCAAATGACAGCGGTCCATTTAAACTTTCAGAGGCTCCTGGGGCATATGGCAGCCGTAGCTGCGGTTTGGCCGCTCAGCTGCTCCATATGAGATCGTTTCAGCACTGGCCACACGACCGGATCCTGAGATGGGCATGGCACTTTGGCACATTTCGGGTTGGCGTCCCCCTCAGTGTTGCTACCTTCTCAGCCCCACGGGCAGCAGTGCTCTTAGACCAGGTGTCGAGGCATGAGGCAGTCAACTCAGATGCCTCCTACAAGGGCTGGGGTGCCGTTTGCAATGGGCTCCTGAACAGGACCTCGACTGCAGCGACAATAGTCGCTTCGAGTTGCTAGCAGTACTTTGTCCTCTGCTGGTTCCTACCAATGCTGCGGGACAAACACACGCTAGTCCATAAGGACACCATAGCCATGGTAGTGTACACCTACCACCAAAGTGGTCTACGCTCCCGTTGCATGCTGCAACTCGCCCGCCATCTCCTTCTCTGGAGTCTGGCTCAAATCGCTGCATGCCATTCACTTTTTTAAAGAGAGTTGAGTTGCACTCTTCTGGAGTCAACTCGGCAAAGCTCAGGTAGACCTGTTTTGCTTCCTCTGAGTCCTCCCTCTGCTAGCTTCTTCTGGTCTGAGTCGGCAAGGATGAGCTGGCACACAGCTGGATGGGTCTCCTCAAGTACACCTTCCCCAGTGAGCCTCCTTGCACAAACCTGTGTGAGATCGGGGAGGATGAGGAGCAGGTTCTGCTGGTGCGTCTTACTGACCCACCCCGAACCTGGTATGCTGACACTTATGCTCCTCGTGACAACCCTCCCTAGTTTGGCACAATCTGGGACCTGCATCCCAATTTATGGAACCTGCACGTCTGGCTTCTGGATGGGATGCAGAAGACCTCACTGGCCTTTTCAATAGGCCGTGGTAAACATTATCATTCAGGCTAGAGCCCCCTCTATGAGGCTGGCCTACGCTCTGAGGTGAGGTTTTTTCGTTGTATGGTACTCCTCTGACTGAGAGGACCCCCTGAGGTGCTTGGTCAGAGTTGTGCTTTCCTTCCTGCAGGAGAAGTTGGAGTGAAGGATGTTCCCTCCACTTTGAATGTTTGCATTACGGCTATCACAGTAAAAAAAAAAAAAAAAAAGATGCTGTGTATGGTCATCCCTAGGAAAGCATCACCTGACCGTTGGGTTCCTGAAGGGTCTGAAGGGTGCAGGAGGATAAATCCTCCTAGGCTCCCCTCATCCCATCTTGAGGATCTCTCCATCACCCTTCTAGGTCTACACGGAGCTCCCTTTGAGCCGCTTCTAGTGCCAAGGTGAGCTGTGTCCCCTAGGTGTCATGTCCACTCTTTGAAGTGTTACTCCTCCTAGGTGTTGTGCACAGCACCTCTGTAGCAGACATATGAAAAAGCTGCGGGCCGGGTGACACCCTTCACCTTTGCAAGATTCTTTTCTCTTGCGCTGAGCCGTTTCCTCCCGTGCATTGGATAACTTCAGGTAATTTGCGGGAGGACAGCTCGGTGTCGGCTTGCTGCATCATTCCTTACGGATCCGTGCACTTTCTCCCAGTTGTTCCCTTTAGGGAACTCCGGGTCCTCCATTGCCCCGCAGTCCGGATTAGGACGGAGTAGTCCATGATTGTGCTCCGACAGGGGGTCTTCCTTTGCCCCTTGGAGGTTGTGGTATAATGTCTTATGTATAATGTTTATCCCACCTTGTTTCCCCTAGTATCTTAACAGATATTTTATTTTACCCAGTTCCCCCATGGCTTAAAATTTCATCATTGTACTCCACCCCCCAATGGTTGTTTTAGATACCTGGCACCCCTGGTGGGCCATTATCTGGCTTACAGGGCATTGGGAAGGTTACGTGTTGAGCTTAATTTGTCCTGACACACTTGCCTGTCAGCATCTGTTCCTCAACTACGTAACGCGATTCAGGATTGTGGCGTTTTCCAGAGGAGACCCCAAATACGTCAGTATTGACGTAACGTCATAGAGTACGACTAAAGGGGAGCGTCTAGGTTACGTCTGTAACCCTCGTTCCCTGAAGGAGGGAACGGAGACGTTACGTCCTCCTGCCACAATCCTGAACTGCGCTGAATGCCGTGATGTATTTCGGCTCCTCAGCATAAACCTGAATGAGTGGATGCAGGCTGCCATCTTATATACCCATGTGTACAGGGGAGTGGTTGACATGCAAATTCCACTCACCAATGTTTATTGGCCTGTTTTCTTAAGCTCAGAGGTGATTGGGCTCCCAAGTGAGACCTCAAATATGTCAGTATTGACGTAACGTCTCTGTTCCCTCCTTCAGGGAACGAGGGTTACAGACGTAACCTAGACTTTACCATACGTAACCGAGACGTTACATGCATAGAGACGTTACATGAGAGACGTCACCCCTCCCTCCCAGGAAACAGCACTACATATCTTATGTCATCTTTCTTTTATAGAAGTTTATCTTGATTAAATAATTTTTTGATACTTCTATATGAAATAAGACAAAAATACTCAGTAAGAAAAGCATTTTTTTGCAGTGAGAATGGATGAATGAGGTATTTAAACATTGCGTACACTTTTAAAAAGGAGGAGGAGACCTGAAAGAAACTCTCAGTTTCGACGTAACTCGCTGATTAATCTCCATAGTACGATGCATTGTTGTTGAAATGATCTAGCTAGTCACGACTGTTTCCTAAAAACGGTCGCATCTCCACCGTTTTAACCACATTAGTATGTAGGGCCGTTGTAAATGACGTCACACGCTGTGGTGGGGTGATAATTTCTGCTAACTGATTAGAGATCTCTAAAATGCAGTTATGTTCAACATGGCACCTGATGACTAATTTACTATTTTTCATAGTTTTATTTGATGTTTGATTCATCACAGGTTCCCTCTTATGTCATAATCCGGGGTTCCCTTAGGCATTTCTGCACATGTGCACTCAACAATGGCGCTTATAGAGGACGTGTAAAAATACATAGATTAAAATGCATTTATATTTAGACAGAATGTAAGATATATATTGTATTGCATGTTAGCTTGCTTATTGTGCCCAAGAGTATAATATATAGAGCCCATCTGTCTTACTAACAAGGACCAAAGCTTCTATCCACAGGTCAAAGGGCTGCAATTCCAACCACGTTTGCAACGCTGTTTGCGAATGTTCGTTTGAACTACGGTAACGGGAAACACTGAATCAATGAACTATGTTGGTAACGACAGAACTTGCAACCATAGTTGACTAACAATGCTTTTGGGAAATGCACTCCAGGTTAGGTTCACAAAGTAAGTTACCATGGTAACTTGAGTATAAGTTAAAACTAGGGATGCACCGAAACGTATCGGCCGAAATGCTTGCGCGTTTTGTCAGTAAAGCCGGTTCTGTAATCAGCGGTAAATGCCATCAGGTGGGTGATTTCACGTTGAGCCGTATATACTACACACAGCCGTTGTTCACTGACGAGCTGCGCAAAT
>JAHKKF010488077.1:0-16710 GCA_019740295.1 Labeo calbasu | reverse complement strand
TTCTCCGTTAATCGATGTTATAGCACAAACGCAGTGCACTCAGCTGAACTTTCATCGAAGCTGGAATTTTTCAGGAGGAAAAAAAAACTATTTTTATTGGGCATGAAAACACTTGAGTGGAAACGGGGTCTGTATCTCTTTCAGCAGGAGCCTTGGACGTGTGGCAATGCGGGCCGTTTTTTGTTTGTTTGTTTTTTGTTTTTTGTTTTTTGTTTTTTGTTTGGTTTTTTCAATAAAAGTATATCTCCCTCTTTCTCTCTCTTTATATATAGGTCAAGATCATTTCATCAGGCCAAACAAAACACAACCATTAAACAAAGAGCCAGTGATATTTATTTATCCATTTATTTATTTTCGGAAACTATACGCATTACATTCCAGCCATGACTTCCTGTTTCACAGGAATTATAAATTATAAATTATATATATGAGGAACACAAAGGCCAAATTCCCTTAATAATCCATGACAAGGAGTTAAACCAAAGAATATAGTTCTGATGTGCAGAATAAGATTGTTGAGCTTCACAAAATAGAAAGTGGCTGTAAGAAAATAGCTAAAGCATTAAAAATCCCCATTCCCACCATCAGGGCAATGTTACAAATCTGCATTTGAGTGGCCAAAGACTCTTCAGGGAAGACTGCTGGAGAAATGCAGACATTAGCTGAGTCTTGGCATCAGAATTTTGTGAATGATTTTGAATGAAAGATCAGAAGGATAAACAATGCAGATTTATTTTCACAGTCACCTTTGCTCATATTTACCAAGGGTACCAATATTAGTGGAGGGCACTGTATTACCCCTGTTTTTCCATTCAGACCCCAACTATTTACAGCAATTGTATTAAAAAGACAAAACATATTTTTTTATTTATTTATGTATGTGTTTTGAAGATAGGTGGCACAATTGCAAAAAAAACAAAAAACAAATTGTACCCCAAAATTCTGGTGAGACTGATGAGTGGATTATTGTGGATAATAGTCATTTTGGAGGGTATGTGTCACTTGTCTTTTTCTGAACAAAAACAACAAAAAAATTGTTTGCATCAATTGGAGTGCCCACCCGGACATTTTAGCTATTGTAAATTAAAGAAAAGTTCAGTTGACAAAATAGTTGTCAATGGTGCACAGTATTGGTTTATATGCTGAAGAAGGGAAAAAACACTGCCATTTGATCAGGATCACATAGGGTTACCTGAGTCAAAGCTCAGTAGTGCCCCACGTTGAAGGAGAGCCCCAGTGATACTGGAAAAATATAATTGATAGTAAAAAAAAAAAAAAAATTAGTAAAAATGTTTTAATCATTTTAAAATGTGTTGGTCATGTTGTTTCACAGTTGTCATTCTTGCTTTGATTTGAGTGTGTGGCAACTGAGAACCAAATGTGGCTTGGCTATGGCACTCCACATAATATGTTAACCTGTATTTAATATCTGGTTTATACTTGGAAATTACATATAACATGGTACAAGCATGTACGGCAGGTTTGTGGCAAGTCCACACCTCTGCCTATTCCACAGCGTTGCCAGTTGCGTTCTCTTTTTTTTTCTGCATCTTCTCTTGAATTCTGATTGGTGGATTACTGAAAATGGCATTTACTTAAATAATGTTTGTTATGTCCTCTCTTTACAACAGCTTTGCCCAAACAAACTCTAAATAGCTTCAGTTTTTGTGATTTTTAATATAATATATTATATCTTAAAAAATAGCCTGTTACTTGAGTAGTCTTCATTTTAAATAACGAGGAATGCAGTTGAACTAATGTTTTCTTCTTTTAAAAATGGCTACACAGCAGCACGCATGCTATGTCCTGGGTGGTAGAAACATAGAATATGTAGTCTTGATTGGCAATCGTTAGTAATATGTACTTGATTCAATATTGTTTAAATATTCAAAATATTGATTAAATATGAAAATAATATTTGATATATACATGGCCAGACTTGATTGGGCTGCAGATTTTATCGAAAATGTCTTAATATGTGTTCCGAGGATAAACGAAGCCCATACAAGTTTGGAACAACATGAGGGTGAGTAATTAATGACAGACTTTTCATCTTTGGGTGAACTATCCCTTTAAGGATTCAACTCACTCAGTAAGACAGTCACTTGTGGCCATCTACTGGCGGTTGCAGTTTCATATTTAAAAAAGTAGCATATTTCATTTCTGTAATCTCTGGCATTTCTAGTTTAAAATGTTATATTTAAACTTAACATAATTCATGCAAAATCCATCTATGGACTTTGTTAATAGTGATTTAATTTGATTGTTAAAAGCCAACATGTCTTTTTATTTGGATTGATTTTACTGATTAAATGTAAGAATCTGACATAAGAGAACACAGATAAGACATAATACTAATACATTCCTTGGATTTTTTTTGTTTCTTGCTCAGTGTTATTTTAGGGTTTCAATCTAACTGATCTCAACTGAGAGAACACATGCTGTTTATTGTATTATAATGACTATTATACAACAAACCACAATAAACCTCAAAGCATAATCTAATCTTTGTGTGTTTTGTGTTACTCCATAATGATGCCCTAGTTGAGGGCTGAGGTGTATAGGTATCTACCTTATTTCTCCTGTAAGAGCGGGTGCGGCCATTTGTAAATTGAATGTGTCAGGCTTCCGGTCTCAACTGCTTCCAGCTGTTTTTAGCTGTACAAAACAGCTTGTTTTACTTAATATTGCAAACGTGTGTGTCTTACCATATTATTTTAATGTATTATCTTAATTATGAACACAATTGGTTTGTAGTGCAAACAGTTTTAACATTTACTGCACTTCATTATTCTTCTCATTATTTCCTTACGGTGGCTTATAAACTGGAAGTCTAACACATTACCATTACCAAAAATAAGGTGGACACATAAGGTGGGAACATAACCTCAAGCACAGGGGCCCCCGGCCCCCTAAGTTCGGCCCTGGATGTATGATATTAATTATGTTATACTAATGCAGGGGTCTCCAGCCCTGCTTCTAAAGACCGTCCTGCAGATTTCAGCTTCAACCTCAATCAAACACATCCAGATCCAGCAAATCAAGGTGTTCCTGATAATTACAGTAAAGGGATTTAAAAAAAAAAAAAAAACTGAAATAGGTGTGGTGATGATATAGTTAAATAATGTTTTTGGTCAATTAGCCATATGTCTTTAGCCCTTTACAGAACTCAACCACATCTGTTTTTATTATTTGGCTCCCTAAGGGTTGAATTATGGCACTGTATTGGTTCTGACTAAAAGATATGACCAGATTTGGGCTGTCAAAATAATCTGAGCAACACTTCAGCTGTTTATTTGGGCCAGCTATCTGTACAGTATCTTCATTTCTAATTAATCATTTTGCTTTAGCTTTTTATTTTATTTTGAAATGTGGTATGAATTTGATTCAAAATAATATATTTTATATGTTTTATAGATTTATTTATAGATTTATAATATAGTTGGATATAATGCAATATTTACATTCGGCTCACGGCTCTCAATTTTTTGGCCCGTCGTTTTAAAAACTTTGGGTACCTCAAGCTCTGAGATAGATGATTTACATTGGGCATTGTTCAATTCCCCAAATAATGAATCTTGAATCTCTCTCTGAATCGACTCAGTGATCACTCGGTCTGTGTTTGTCTGCGCGTTGTCAGCCATATTAGCGCCCTCCTCCATCTCGACCACCGCTAACTCCAGGACATGCATGTGTTAGGCTGGCTCTAAGGACGAAGAGGCTAAACGTTTTCGATCTGTTTGAAAGAACAGTATCAGATCTACACAATGGAGGCCGTCAAGGCGTTTAACGGCGAGGTTTGTGTGATATTCATTTGTATGAATATAGACACGATAAACTCGAGGGTAGGCCGCTGTTGTCATCAAGCCGGTTTCATGGTGCAGGCCATATATTTCTTACATAATAGCAACATTTAATCTTTAAAAGTGTGATAGGTATGTTTGAACTTTGCGTGCTCGTTAAACATTGAAAATAGTACATATTACATATTAGCGTAACGTTAGTTAGCTTGGCTTTGTGTTCGTCACTTGAGTGGACAGCATGCGGACAAAACCTAGTCAAGCAGCTAAAAGAAATGTGTATGTATTTACGTATATATAGTATTTTATTTCTTAATTATATTTAACCCTTCTGGGCAGTACTGTTAATATAAGCGCTAATGTTTCCGTTTAATGTACTCGTGGTGAGCAGCCTACCCAGACAACGTTTAGAGCATCATAGGCCCGTTGCAAATTACCAGCGTTTTTCGGCATCACAGGCGCGTTTCGAATCAACACAAAATGCTGCAGCTCCTGGAAAAGCATGTGATGTCCTACGTTTTTATAGGCTGTCTTAATAGGCTTTGAGACACGGTCTTTGTTTGTTTGTTTTTTACACAACTGGATTGCTAACAGCTAGCAACAGACGTGCTAGTGATCATTCAGTCTTAAAAATAAAGGTTCTTTATTGTCATGAAGAACATCCATGGAACTTTTTAATTGCACAAAAGGTTCTGTATAGTGGAAAAAGTTTTTTTTAGTTCAATAAAATGTTCTTTGCATGAAGTAAAATGGTTCATTTTAAGAACTTAGTAAAAAGGTTCTTTAGGGGATCCAAATGGTTCTTCTTTATAGTTGTGAACCCCCCTCGTTTTTAAGTGTAAAATGGCTTTAAACTCAGTTTTATGATAGACTTAACTTTTCGTTTTAAGTAGTTCTTTGAGATCATATCATTTAATTAAATAGCTGTCTGCATTTGAAATGTGTAATGAAAAAAACACTTAATGAGCTATTATATTTTTGTTAAAGAGTTCGTTCACCCAAAAATGAAATTCTGTCATTAATTACTCACCCTCATGTCGTTCCAAACCAGCAAGACCTTTGTTCATCTTCAGAACACGAATTAAGATATTTTTGAAACAATCTGAAAGCTTTCTTACCGTCCATAGACGGCAACACAACTGCCACGTTCAAGGCCCAGAAGGGTAGTAAGGAAGAGTGCTTCGTGATACTCTCGTGAATGTGCGTTGATTGACGCGGAAGAGAAGAAATTGTTGAATAAAGTCTTTTTTTTTTTTTTTTTTGAGCACAAAAAAATTCTCCTAGCTTCATAAAGTAAAGGTTGAACCCCTGATACATGGATTATTTTAACAATGTTCTTACTGCCTTTTTGGGCCTTGAACATGGTAGTTGGGTTGCTGTCTCAGGAAGGTCAGAAAGCTATGTTATTTTGTGAAAGAAGGACATGAGGGTGAATAAGTCATTACAGAATTTTCATTTTTGGGTGAAATAACCCTTTAAACAATGTAAACTATATACATTTGTCGAAAAAGCAAAAAAGAATTAAATAAGAAATAAATCATATCTCCTCCTATTCTGACATAGGGTAGACTTTTGACTAAAAGAGGGCAATTTTAATGCACATGATGAAGATATTATAGTGTTTCTTGTTAATTGTTTTGCGTTATTAAAAAGTGTGTATTACTAGCGTGTGAAGGCATCAAGCAGATCAAATTAATAAATTTGATTATAAAGAATGTTAAATTGCAATGTTTTATGTTTTTCAGCTGTACTCACTGAATGAATACAAGCCACCAATCTCCAAAGCAAAGATGACCCAGATTACAAAATCCGCAATTAAAGCTATAAAGGTAAGTTTAATAACAAGGTAACATAACATTACAGCACCTTCTCATTTATGATGTAGTCTTAGATTTATCCCCAACACTTTATATTATGATTAGAGCAGTGCACAATCCAATAACTTGTATAGCATAATTTGTTAATTTCCAAAAAGGCTTAAAGCGAGAGTTCAGCCAAAAATGAAAATTAATTGACATGAATTAAAATCATTAAAGATAACTATGCCACTGTTCAAGCTGAACCTGTTAAAGGGTTGACATACAACTGACTTATTTTAACCAGGGTGAAACTTTAGTAGTTTGCATTACAACAGAGAACTACAGAGTCAGGAATCAAACTCGGGTCGCCGGAGGTGTAGTTGGCAACATGTCAGCGTACTAACCACGAGGCTCTCAGTGCTGAGATTTACATTATAATTTAATGTAAATAAACATTAAAAGTGTGTGTGTCTGTATGAAAGATTAAGCAAAGTTTGCAGCGACTCATTTGATAACAAAAATAGACAAAAGTGAATTTTATCATTGATTATTCTGGTCTGTGTGCAATGAACCGAGAACCTCTGTCACTGATTTCTTGTTTGAAAAAAATGATTATGGAGTATGCTGCTGTAGGAAAAGAGAATGATCTAAGCTGTCCAAAGAATGAGAGTGATTTATTTACTCTTTTGGAAAAAAAAAACAAAACAAACAAACTCATAAGCAGTTAAATCAGTTACTTTGGGTGGATTGACTGTTTAATACACTTGAGAGGTGTTTTCTGTAGCTCATATCCACATGATCATATTCAGTTGACATTCTGCACATTACATAAGTAGTGATATTTGTAAACTCTAACTTGGTTTACAACATATAGTGAGTTATAAATAAAAAAGTCATTTATCTGTAATGAAAAATGAAAGGCTACATTGACATTATTTTAGAGGAGTGTAATGTGTTTTCCTCAGAACATCTAACACTTAATATATGCTTTATCAATTGTAATGTGATTTTTAAACTGTCCTGTTGCTTGAGGACAGTTGTTTGGCTTTTAATGATGTAGGATATATTCAAAAAAGCTTCACACATTTCTATTCATTTTTTAGCTTGTAATTTTAATAGCATTTAATTACAGACAATTTAAACTTTTCTTGGTAAAACAAAGTCACCTGACCCACTCATCACCTTAATCATACACTAGGTTTACTTCAGTCACATGGAAGTGACATTGTCCCACCTCGTTACTGACTGGGTACAACTATTAGTCCACTAAAGACAGTTTCAGAAAAAGCCTCCTTATGCTGTTCAACTGATCACTGATGTACTGTGAAAAGCTTTATAGAAATAAACATGATTTGACTTGGATTCATATAAATTGAACGAGAATGTTGGAAAATATATGGATAGGGTTTTTTTTTCTTCAGTATAATAGCATCTACATTTTATATACACTTTTCAGAAAATCAAATTAAGCAAATCAGACTTCCAGATTTTTCAGACAATCCTTAGAGCTCATTTTGGCGTGGATGTAGGTGTGGAATTTGTCTATAATGGCAACTGTAGATAGTAATTAGTTGGGTAACACTCACATCCATCCACCCTGTTTCCTATGTCCCCCCAGCTACTGAAAGAGCTTACAAACGATGTAAACATGTCGACTCTTGTCATGACGCCGCAGCCACTAAAGGAGTTTCTCAGCATGGATTTCACTCGATATCTGGGTGCGTTTAGAGTCTTTGCAGGGAAAATCGATGGTACAGCATAAGTTCTTTCAGTAGCTGTGGTCGTTGTATAGGTATTTTGTGATAGTTGTGTGTTTCAAGTTGTGTTGCGGTAAAAATAACGTAGCTCAGTGCCAGTAGCTCACCGAGTACAAGCGTTCTACGTAATCAAAATATTGGTGCCCCATAGTCCAAAATATGTATATAACGATGTGGATTATTTAAATAACATAAATCTGTCATGGGTTTTCTTCTACATATTTCAAAAAGAGACATCATTTACATTATATTAAGCCATACAAGTCTTAATGCACAGGGTTCCCTTTAAAATACAGCTGCGTATTCGGGCTTCTTAGTGTTTGGCCCCCATGGCACAATAAATTATTAATAAAATAAAATTTGTAAGTGTTGTAATCTAGTCTGTCTGTTAATATTTCTGGTAAGCATTCTATCTTTTTGAATGAGCTGGGTGCTTTCTGTGTGTCATGCAGAAGCATTTTGTGTTTATCTCAAGATAAACAGAAGCAGATGGTGTATTTATTCATTTCATTGAGAGTATGAGACACAAGAGTGCTTGCAGAGAGAGTGACCTCCCCCACGCTCTTCTGATTGCCTGTGATTTGTGATTAATTTATTTGTGTGTTGTAGCCTTGTTGCATCTGGTGTGAATAAATCAATTGCTTGTCACTGAAATCCTATTGGATCATGACATGCTGATAGCAGTTATTCTGCTACCTTTAGCAGTAAAATGGCATGTACTTGGTAAATTTCCGATGTTAGGTAGTTGGAAGTCCTCAGGTAATTGGAAAAATGTATCTTAAGCCATCATAAAATTTAGACCTGGAGGTAATTGCATGCTTCTGCACTTGATATATGTCATTTTGGCTGTATAAAGCATGTATAAAGCATGACATTTATTTTGACAACACTAAGAACACCAGAACCTGAGCGCGGACGCGCTGGCGCTCACATACTTGGACCTCATTGGTTTACTTTCTTTGACAGCTATGTCTAATAAATTATTAGACAGAAATGTTAAACAAAAAGTCAGTAGTAGTGATGTTACACAATGTTTGTACATACACCAATTATATTACTTGCCTACTGCCCTACCATCATTTTATTTTTTTTTTTAATAGAAATTAAAATTACTTTGTTTATTTGAATAATAGATGTTGCAATTATAAATGGAAAGCATCTGCTTTATAAAGCAGGAGTCAGATTTCACTTATGTGAATAGAGTAAGGAGGGTGACTGACAAGACGTTGGTGGAGGTTTTTTTGGTGTCAAAGCGAAAGCACCTTGCAGTACTTCTTTGTTCAGAATAAGTGAATTTGTTTTATGGTTGTGTTTTTCATTAAAAATAATAATGAACCACGAAAGGGGAAAATACAAAAATATCTTTCATTTATTTGTTTTATAACACTGGTATGCACAGAGTCCTATACATAACATGCAGGAATATATATATATATATATATATATATACATATATACTTTTTCGTTGTCAGTTAATTTATTTTGTTTGAATTAAATTGTGGCCATGAATAAATTTGTACTCTCATTGTAATCAAATCAAAACGAGGGAATAAAGTACTAAAATTACTACAACAAGGCCAAAATTTTATGAAATGAGGGAACAAAGGTGCTCATAGAAAAAAAAAAAAAACCTTAAGCACAAGTCCAGAGACCGTTTTTGAGGAACATATGTAGCTGAAAACTTATTAATTTTACATATTTATTTTTTATGGGAAGTAGCATGTTATTTAATTTAATTTAATTATTCAGTCTCACAGTCTTAGCTATAAGTGCACGTTTTATTTATGGCTTATTGATTAACCGATTTTAACCGGTTTATGATGCTGGCTAATTAGTTAAAAGAATATGTGTTGATGCTTTATTTAAAGGTGACCTTGTTACAGTGTAATTATGTATTTAAGTACTAAGTAACAGTGATTAACATGTATGTAAGTACATGTAGGTAAGTGTATACACTTACTATACAGTTAAGATTGGGGTTTAGTTGCATTAGTTGTGTTTATTTATTCATAAATTATTGTTGTTACTGCAGTAACATGCTACAGTACGTGTGACGTGTAACAAAGAAACTGTACAAAAAAGTGTTCCTGAATTTGCTAAAACAGACATCCTTACCCAACAATGGTAACCTTTTGAGGTTGTTTTGTTTTTTGGCAATGTATGTTAGTATCTGTCATGCAGCATTCATGGAAATACTAAATAAAATCATTAATATTAATAATGATAAATTATTTGTCTTTTTTTTTTTTTTTTTTTAAATCTATATATATTTTCAGGGCTCGACAATAAGGAGTGTATATTTAATTTATACAGTGGATTACAGATGCACCGATCGACTGGACACATTTTAACCAATCTCTGTTCTGGGCTTGCACATGAAATGTTGTCCTAAATATTAAAAATATTGAAATGTATCTCTGTGGGGAACTGACTTCTTTAAGAATTGTTTACTTGGTGTTTTCTTTTTATTTGCCTCTGTATAATGCATTTAAAGTTGCATTCATAAGCACAGCGCTGCTTTATTTACAGCGGTTACCAGGGAAACGCTGTATCTTATTCCATAAGCGCCACCTGCTGGCAGAGACTGGATTTGCGTTCATTCAGTCCATCTGCTGTTTTTCCCTAAATCATTTATAATAAAATAATAATAAAATAATTTTTGAACAAACAAATAATGTTTAAACCTTATATTTGTTAAGCTAGTAGGTTTTGCTGTGATAACGATATTGGAATCGAGAATTGTATAATTTAATTGGTATGTAAATTTTTCGATGTCATGTAAACTTACTTATTAAAATAAAAGATAACGTGGGTGAAAAACAATGATAACAGCAACTATTAAGATTTTTCTGTGGCAGGGCCAGTGACAGTTTTGACCGGGCAAGTAAAAATTTGAACCACTTGCCAGACCGGGCCAGTAGAAGAAATCCTTAGTGTTGAGCCCTGATTTTAAATCTCTATTGCATCAAGAGTTTGACAGTACTTATGATATGTGATTTATATAGTCGTTATAACCATACATTTTTACAGCATCTGAAAGAGCAGTTATAGCTGTTTTGGCTTCTAAACTGATTTATAAACTGGTGATTTTATGACAAGATGAAGTAATGAATGAAGTAATATGTGTAGGTACATCATGTTTTTGTGTGTAGAGTTTCAAGCACTGTGGTAGCACAGTTTGTAGTGTTGTGTAGGGGTGGGACAAAATATTGATATGGTGATATATTGTCGTCCTTCTCTATGCAATACGAGAATCGATATCTGGTGCCAAATATCGATATTTTCATGAATATAATAAGGCAATAAATCTAAATAGATTTCCCTGCTTCCAAGATCTAAAAATGCATGGAAATCATGGCCATGCCATTTTCAAGGTTTCCAAAAGCTCTCTATGCATTGTCTATGAAGATGGGGAATTGCGAGGAACCGAAGGATAAACAGATTTCCAACCAGTTTATTAGCTCTACTGTTATATGTATATGTTTATGGAGACGAGAACTAAAAAACTTCCCAAGAACAGCTATCAGCGTGGACCGCATCGATCACATTATTATTGCAAAGTGCATATTTATTCTGTGAGTAGCCTAACCCCTCAGCTCGGATCGCAGGTGGATATCCCTTACTATATGAGAGAGAGCTAGAGAGCAACGCCGTCACGTCCAGTTTTATGTGAACAAAACTGGATGCTCTCCCTTCCCTCTCAGATATCACAAGTACGCGTTATGCAGTGTGTGAGCAGTGGGCTGGCAGAAACATAAATCTGCACCTATGGCATGGATGATGAAACAAAACCTTGTCAGAGCCATGATGCGGTGCAGAAGTGTGCAGTGTGTATAAATAAATAAATGAATAAATAAAGAGAGAAAACTTGCACTTAACCTTTTCACAGGCTTTTTGATTTCTTAGTTAGACAGATATCGTGATCATATCGTGATCGTATCATCATCGGATTGTCTAGCAATCGATTATCACAATAATCGCTGTATCGTGATAATACCATTATCGTGAGCAATGTATCTTGATAGTATCATATTGTAAGGTACCTTGCGATTCCCACCCCTAGTGGTGTGCATTGTGATATGCGATAATGAAAGTATGGTTTGTATGTGTGTGACTGTGTACGTTTTTTGTTTTAATAAACCTATAGCTGGAGGTAGTTTTAAAAAATATACTGTTCCAGCACCACACAAGGATATTGAATGAAGTCAAAGGCCCTGCTTTCACCTGTTGATCTGATCATAAGTTTCAGTGCTAAACCAGCACCTTGCGCCTCTCAATGAATGTAATCATTAAGGAATGTTATAAGGAGGTGCAAATAAGACTTTTGAGTTGAGCACTTTGTATTCATTCATGCAACACTTGGCCCTCCTGCAAAATTAATGTAAGGTGTTATGTAATAAGAGGGAAGGATCTTGATGAAATGGGTCAAATTTAAGACATTGATACCAGATGTAAACTACTGTTTATTTCATTAATGAAAACTGTGAGAAATATTCATTGACAGCCTTTTTTCCATGACCTTCCAACCCTTTATCATTAAACACCCATGACTATATCAACATGCATATGTCGATATGTCGTTGACGAAAAAAGGGAAGACTAAAAGTTGTTAAAAAATAAAAAGGTTGCTGAATGAATGCGCTTCTGCAACCTCTGTGACGCAATACAAAGTCTTTTTGTTGTTGTTTTAATAGAAAGACATTTAATTTAATTTGAAAACATTAGAATTCATATTACAAGATGTCAGTGTTTTAGCCTTTGACAGAAGCTTATGAGTTTTACTTGATTCTCAGTTTGATGAGGTGTCACTCTTAATTGACTAAATATGTAATTAAGCATTTAATTGACTGAAACTACACTAAAATTCCCAGACACTTACAGTCAATTAAAACTTCACTAAACAGGTTGACTAAATATAACAAGAACTAAAAAGGACATTTGACCCAGGACTAAGTCTATATTGCAAAGAAAAAACAAAATTAACACTAGTGTAAACAGCAGCGTGTCGTGGCTGACCATTTTTTACTGGATCACTGAAAATGTTTCTTAATACCTGGTAAAAACAGGGTAACATGTGTCTTCAAATGCTCCTTTCTGTAGGAATGGCAGTGGTAAATCTGGAACCACAGTACATATTTCTTTAATGTGTTTTAGCATCTGTGATTTGGTGCTTCAGTATGTTTAATTGTTTTTCTTTGAGACAAGTGGAGGCAAGCTTGAATAATAAAAACCATCACCTTGAAACTATTCAGGTGTCAGATTTCTAAAATAAAGCTAAGATTAACTGATTTGGATAAATGCAATATGCAAAATACAATGGACCACTCAAGTACTTTTATTTACAAAGTTCTCTTTACATTTTTTTTTTTGTATAAATCATAGCAAAAAGTGATTGCGGGTCACGTATCATTTTTCTAACTGCGTTATTGTCTCTCACTCATTGTGTTGTTGTTTTTGGGACATTGCCGTTGTTGCATACTTGGTATATTGAACTCCTAATGTATTGTTTGTTTTTCTGTGAATAACACCTCTTTCCCCTTCCCTCAGCAGCTCTCCCAGCTCCCCCAAAGCACTGAAAGTGAAGCAGGAGGATGGGGCGAGAGAGAGTTTCAAAGAGATAAGGGAACCCCTAACCAGCTTAGGTAGGAGATGGGCTGTTTCAAAAGGAGGATGGAAGAAGCCGCATAAGACATGACTCAGAACGCTTTTTAATATAGGTCAAAGTGTAGGGGGACCCTTACGGTCCCCAGGGTTCACTACTTCAGTGATGCCATCACAACTGTGTTTATTAATTGCGGGTGTGGGCCAGTGGTGTTTGAATGAAGATGCTTAGTTTTATTCCTGCAGGTGCTAATCTTATCTTTTCTTGGTGTTGACAGCTTCTGTGTGACAAGTTTGTCTGGAAAGTTCTTTAAACTTGAGTTTGTTGAGAGATTTTATGCTTCAGTTTTAGATAGTTTAGACTGTTATTTTGCATTTAGCCAGGTGAAAGATGAAGTACTTGAGCATGGCATGTCTCTGAGGAAGGTGTGTTGGTTGTGTCATGAACATCAACTTTGAAGAATTACCTCTTTTGAATGCCCTTAAAATAGTACATGTAAAAACTTGTTCTGCTTGTGGTGCATTATATTTGTGATTTTATCTATATCAGCCAGTATTGGCATTTAAATTAATTAACAGCTGAAGTAAATTTACTGTATCAGTCTAATATTGGAAACCATTATTATCAGGGCACATGTTAAGCAGGTACTAAACCATTCTACATTAGAATGTTTTGTTTCATGGTTTGGCCTTGTTTTAAGTGTGTCAAGGTTCGTATGGTCATGAAAAACCTAGAAAAGTCATGGTATTTTAAAACGGCAATTTCCAGGCCTGGAATTTTTTTTGGAAAAGTCGTGGAAATTTATTTGACAAATCTCTGTATAACAGAATTATTTAATCCCGCCCTGAATTTTGGTGCGGGTTTGCGTATATATTGCATAGTTCGTGTAGTTTTACTCATTCCTGCAGCTTTCAAGTTTAAATTGAGGGAAATCCCTGCACACATTTATTCAATATAGCATGTAGGTTAGATGAGTAAATGAATCCACACAGACTGTCAGATTAAATCATTCATTTGAAAACGGCGTGAGTGATTGAGCTGTATCACGTCTTATCTCGTTTACTGTCTCAAAGTGGCTAAATTTCGGCACATCTTGTCTGCGCTTCAAGAAATTTGCTGCACACTGTGGGACGTGACTTTCACTTGCGTTTCAGTACTGTCACTTGCCTAATCGGGTCATTGTTGAATCGTCACAAAAATGTATCATTTGCAAGTCTTTTTTTTTAAGCCATTAGGTACTTGGGTGCTCCAGACACTGTTTTCTGTGCGCTCACAGTTACACTTGTGACTTTATACGCGTACGCTATCATTTTAAGTAGCTTGCTCAAAATTGTTGCATATTGTTGCAATTTAAGTGACCAAATGCACACAAAATTACATCAATATGGCTCTTCTGGTGAATATCCTTGTAGACACAGTCGGTTTTATCTTAAGTGAGTGTAAACAGTTGAGAAAGAAAACATATGAGTGTCAGAATTGGATCTGTGCATTGTGGCTTATGACAGCAGCCTAATAAAACTGTGCCGTGTTTCATATGTTAATCAAACAACAAAACACAGAAAATCACTTTAATTCACAGTTTATTGCTTTTTTGTGGTGTTTTTTTTTTTTTTTTTTGTACCTAAATACTACTGTTGGACTAAAAACGAAATTCAGGTCCTGAGTTTAACTGATAATATTGCTTAAATAAGTTATAGTATTAAGTGATGTGATATGTTTTCTGTGTGGAGGAAAATCTGGCACAGTTGCAGCTTGTGCTAATTAAGAAAACCAATAGAAAGCAAACTATTGTCATTAATTTTGGTTAGCATATGCTATATTGTAACGTTTAGTTCATGAAAATGGTCTTAAAAGTCATTTAGAAGTCATGGACATTTATTGAAAATGGAAAAAACCCTGTGTGTGATTTAAATTTTATTTATTTATTTATTTTTTTTGAAACAATCGTGCATATGTCTACTTGTTTATAGAAAAATATGTAATCTTGCAAGAGTTAAGTATGGTATTTTATGCTTTGTTAGTAATTACTTGGCAATATATCACTTTCTAGTCATGGTCTGTGTTAAGCACAGTTGTTCCACTATTACCGGAAAATTTGTTATAATGTTTAAATGTTCCTATTTCAACAACAAATGGGAGTAGAGACATAATTCTGTTATTACAGTGTTATTATAATACTTTGTTATAATAAATTATAAAAAAATGCCTTATGAGCAGGTTAAATGTTTGTTTACAAATTACTTCAATATAGTAACGTGCCAGCTGACAAACTTTATTTTATAGTTTACAGCAGGGGTGGGGAACCTTGATCCTGAGGGCTGGTGTCCCTGCAGAGTTTCGCTCCAACCCTGAAAAAATAAAGATAAAAATACCAACCTATATTCTGAAGACCTTGATTAGCTTGTTCAGTTGGGTTTGATTAGGGTTGGAGCTAAACTCTGCAGGGACACCGGCCTTCGAGGATCAATGTTCCCCACCCCTGGTTTACAGCATTATTTGCATATTGATTGAAACTGCATTATATTAATTGCATTGATTGCATATATTTCCAAATTAATTGCCGTCTAATTGCAGCCTTGTGAATTGAAATCAAAACAAATTGTGAAATTTGTCTCAATACCTAACCCTACTTAAGACAATAATCTTAAGACATAAACTATTTTGCCATTATTCTGTGTGTATTTGACTGTTCAAATGCAATAAGCATGAAAGACATCTGCATGCTGTGGCAGCTTTCTGTGTGTGCTTGGGGAGTGGGTTTTGTTTCGCTTATTGCATGTAATGGTGTCCGTGTTTGTTTTTTTGTTTTTTTTTCCTCTCATCGATGCATATTTATTTATTGCTCTATTGTGCCACTAAGCAGTAGCTACCGTATTTATTTTAATGTATTTACTTACTGCAATATGCACAATACACTTTTCATCACCATCAAAGCTGCAGGGAAAAATGAAAGCATACTAAAAGGGGGAAAAAAAAAAGCTTGGCACACCCAGTGTGTCTGCAGGGACTAAGGGAGTGCTGCAGCACTACTTCACTCTGTCTCGCTCTCATGCACACAATCACATGCGTGCACACTTTGAGAGAGAGAAGTTTAAAAGGCTAATTTATTTACCATGTAAAGATGTAAACTGATGTGCTAGGTTTAAATTGATTTTCTTTTTTTTTTTTTTTTTTCTTTTTTTTTGATAAAAATAATTTCTGTCCGCTACAGTTTTATAATGAACCGAAAATATTTTTACATGTCTCATAACATAAAAGTTCTGAACTGTTGTGTTTTGATTGGCAGATACATTTGGGCAACAGCACAAACAATAATAATTTACATTTAAAATACAATTCAATGCGAAAGACTGCAAGTTAATTTAAAAGTATATTGTAATTATAAATATATAGTCTGTTTCGCTTTGTGTTTCAGAATGAAGCGTGGCGGTGTGTTTATTACATTATGCTGCTCATGATCCGGTGTTTCATAGAGCAGCTCAGATCACAGTTAACGCAGCAAACCGAAAATGTGCTGTGAGTTTGATATGAATTTGGAAATGCTTTGTTTGCCAATTACGATTGTATTTGCAAAATTTCAAACTTTATTGTAATGACAGCGGATGATAACGGATTACAGCATTTCACTATATTAGTAATGAAAAGTGTTTGTATATCTTTCACAGAAATGTACAGGGCCGCGTTCTCCAAAACTACCTTAACGCTACGTCGTTCTTAAGTTGTACCTTAAGAAGTACCTTATCGTTAATACG
>JAHKKF010488074.1:0-10195 GCA_019740295.1 Labeo calbasu | reverse complement strand
AAGTATACTAAAAGTGAACTAATAGGTATACTGATAGTTTACTAATTAAATACTTTTTTATGCATTTTTAGTACACTTTGAAGTATAGTCTCAGTAAAATACTAGATTAGTAGTTTTATACTGTAAGTATATTCTTTAAGTGAACTTTATATCACACTTTAAGTATACTACTATGTCCCTATTTAAGTATTAATTTATATATATTTTGTTATATGAATATCTGAACATACAGAACATTATGAATAACTTAATCTAATATGTAGACAACATTGTCTTTGTTTGTAAAGCATTTTACAAGATTAAGATATTCAGGAAGTGGATGTAAGTGGTTAAAAGTATGTAGGCCTCAAAACTAGACACACAAACCTCAAGAACGGTGGCAATCAGCAAATATTAAACAGATTTGATCTTTACGTCACAGTACAACAAATAACTAACAATAATGACAAAACAACAACAAAAAAGTTTAAACGAAGTCAGCAAACAGCAAAACAATAATTCTATAACAGTAACTGGACAATTTATTCATGCTGCAATGCATGCTGGAAACTTACAAAGCCTTAAAATTTCAGCAATATGAAATTCTTTGCTCAGACAACTGTGTTTGACTAGTTGGGACAGCATTTGCGTAATTTTGTTGGTCTGACAAGGGTTTTTAGTTTCAAGAAAATAGCATTTTTTAGTATTTGAGACTTGACTTTTTTTCCTCAGAACTGTGAGATATAAACTCGCAACCGCGAGTTATAAAGTCAGAATTGTGTAGCAAACTCGCAAATGTGTATCAGGAAGACAAAATTGCAAGATATAAAGTAACAATTCTGACTTGTTTCAGAATTGCATGATATAAACTCACAATTGCGAGTTATAAAGTCAGAATTACGAGACAAAGTCACAATTTTTTTTTCTCAGAATTACAAACCCGCAATTCTGAATTGCAAATTGATACAAACTCACAATTCTGACTTTTTTCTCTGAATTGCAAGTTTATGTCTCGCAATACGACTTTATAACTCGCAATTGCGAGTTTACATCATGCAATTTCGATAAAAAAGTCAGAACTGCGAGTTTGTATCATAATTCAGAGAAATAAATCAATTGCGAGATGTAAACTCGCAATGTAAAAAAACTGAAAAAAAGTCTGAATTGTTAGATAAAAAGTCGCAATTACCTTTTTTAATTTGTATTAATTTTTACCATGTGTTTCTGTCATGATAATGAATGAATGAATGAATGAATGAGGTAATTGTGAAAAAAGTTTTTTTTTTTTCTCCAGACTTTTATATTCCATGGCAGAAATAAACAAACAAACAAGTAAAATGCAATTGTGAAATGTAAAGTCAGAAATTTGAGAAAAAAAAGTCAGAATTGCAAAACATAAACTCTTGTGTTATGTGGGATGTAAATTGTGGGATGTAAACTCAGAACAGCAAGAAATAAAGTCAGAATTCTAAATAAATTCTGGGTGTTTTAAGTTTTTTTCTCAGAATTGTTGAGGTTTTTTTATGTTTCTGCCATGTAATTTTTTTTAAAGGTAGTTTTGACATTTCGGTTGTTCTTTTTCTCACAATTGTGCATTTACATCTCACAATTCTGACTTTTTCTTCTCAGAATTACCCATTTATATCACAAATTCTGACTTTTTTCTCTCAGTTCTGTGTTTATATCTTGCAATTTTTTTTTTCCTCAGTATGAGAAAGTCCAGAAAGTCTAGATTGTAAGACATTTTGATTTGTGAGATAAAAAAAATACCATTCATTTATTCATGTATTTACTTACTTATGTACATGCTTTCATTCATACTGGCTTAGATAAGAGGGCCTTAAAATATTATCTTGGACATTATTGGTTGAAAAAGGAGGGAGAGAGAAAAAAGAAAGAACCACTGATCGAGGGGAGTTTCAAATTTAATTAAAATTTAAATATGACCAAACAAATAAGACAAAATGGACAAAATGACTAGAACATCAGTATTTTCGCCAGCTAAAAACAATGTTAGATCAGTTATTTCTATATTTTGTTGTAGTATGTCAGCAGGAAATATAAGTTTACATTTCCAAACATTCATTTTGCCATTAACTGTAACAAACCAGTGAGATTTTCGTTTGCACAAGGAGTCTGACAACAGCCAGTGCTCCACACAGAGAGAAAGACAAACGACAGACTAAATCCAGAAGAACTGTGGCAACGTCTTCAAGACACCTACCTGTAAAGCTACAGTACTGTTAAAAGTACTGTTAAAAGTTTTACGCACTTGTGTAAAAATGCTGTAAAATGGATGCTGTCAAAACATTGTTATAAATAGTTTTCTTTGTCAATTAACTTCTATTAACTAAATTAAATCAACATTTGGTGTGACCATCCTTTGCATTTAAAGCACCTTTTGCTCTAGGTCTACTTGTGCATAGTTTTTCAGGAAGCTTTGCAGGTAGGTCTCTTGAAGCATCTTGAAGACGTTGCCACAGTTCTTCTGGATTTAGCCTGTCTCAGTTTGTTCTGTTTCTTTATGTCATTCCAGACAGACTGGAAGATGATGAGAGCAGATCTCTGTGTGGAGCAGTGGCTGCTGTCAGACTCCTTGCGCAAACAAAAATCTTACTGGATTATTACAATTAATGGCAAAATGAATGTTTGGAAATGTAAACTGATATTTCCTACTGACACACTACAGCAAAAGGTAGAAATAAATGACTTAAAAACCATTTGGCCACCATAGAATATAAAAAAAAAAAAAATGTATTTTTAAAAAAAACTGTATACAGGTATGGAATGACAATATTAAATAGTGACCATTTTTATTGCTAAATATTATTTTAACATTAACTTAACATACATTTTTTTTTTTTTTTACAGAGTTGAATATGTCTGTCCGTTCCCCCTCTAGGATGCCTGAAGCAAACGTGGCCTGCTACATCAACACAACCATGACCAATCCCATACAGCCATGTCTGCACACACCTCACCACATTCACAAGACCAGTACAAAAGGGTTAACGCCACAAAATGTGTTAAACATGCATGTTTATGGATCATGTTTGCATCTCCAGGCAATAACAAACCCCCTTCTGGTTATTTCTGCAAAACAGACAGGGCTGCATTTTGATGTCTTTGTCCTCATTTCTCCTCCAGTCTTATTCTCTTCCCCCGTTTTGATTCGTCATCTGTTTCTAAACTGGGTTGTTAGCATATTGTCAACCACTCAGACAAACCTGCATTTTAATTGGTGGAAATACACAGCAAACCGTATTTAAAAACAAAATTATAAAAGGGTAAAACTGCTGTAGGCAGCCTCTCCCCCTCGTGAATTGTGCTGTATGCAGTCATGTGCTGGAATTGGCCTACATGAGTCTGTAGTGAAGCTCTAGCGCCTCTTATCAACACATACAAATACTCTGATCCCCCGCGGCTTCACGCTCACACACTCCACCACACAATTGGACAGGGTGAAAATTAAACCGGCTGCCACATTCCCAGAAACCAAGGCCACTTTCGCTAGCAATGAGACCGACTGTGAACCAATTAGGCTTCATTAGTCTTTTACTGCCGACTCTCTTTTCAAACACGGGGAGACGGGGAATCGGAGGTGGGGAGGCGCAAAGAAAACGCTAATCCGAAGCTTATTCTCTAGCTTGCTTCAGTTGGCAGTTTCATAGGGTTGTATTGACAAGATATATTAGCAGTTAGCATGAACAGCCTCACTAAACTCATTCAGGTGCAGTCAGTCAGATAGTAAGTGCACAGTTCATACTGCAGTCTCCGGAGAGTCACATATAGGGAAGGTAATGTTGTAGCTAAACGCTCAAACATCCACATCCAAGTCACAGATTGGTCAAATGGGTACACAAGCTGTACACTTCTTCCTGTACACTTCTCTGGGGAACCCTAAATGTTTTTTTTTTATTTTTTTCTATGGCATAACTGTGAAAATCTCTTTTTGGAACCTCTATTTTTGATGAACAGAGCAGCATTTTATTCACATATAGGGCCCTATGATTTCCACGCAAGGAATCGCGTAATCCAGTCATAAAAACGGAATTTACAGTTTAACGCGGAATGTAACGGTAGTTTGGACTAATCAATCAAAAGTAGGTCATTACATTTAAATCAAATCGTGATATGAAATAGTATCTGTAAATATTAAGCCAATATTAAGCAAAAAGACTAAATAAATATGAATCCTGCTTGTTCTGCGTGTCTCCTGGTTTGAATGAATGAACGGCACAGAGGCTCAGTTTTGTTTACTAACGTTACTCGTATTGAAGCGCGCTTGACGCTCACTGTGATTTCAGCGTCTGCTTAATTTCAGTGTTAGTTTCCGGTCTGAGATGTATATCCTCTAGCCCAGGGGTGTCAAACTCAGTTTCTGGAGGGCCGTAGCCCTGCACAGTTTAGATTCAACCCTAATTAAACACACCTGATCCAGCTAATCAAGTCATTCAGGCTTGTTTGACAACTACATGGTTTGTGTGTTAGAGCAGGGTTGGAACTAAACTCTGCAGGGCTGTGGCCCTCTAGGACCGGAGTTTGACACCCCTGCTCTAGCCACAACCGTGTGATGAGACATTTATCCCACGAGACGAGACACGAGACTGGGTTCACGAGAACGAGACGAGACGAGATTTTTAGACTTTTTTAAAAAGAAATCTCAATGATGAAAAATAGTCTTTTATTCAACTGATAAACACAAAATGCAAAAAATGCAGGTGCATTTTGCAATCAACTTGTACTTTATGAAATTAAACTTCTACTTTAATAAATTATATGCGGTAATAAACAACATGTAATCTAGAGCTTCATGATTCTGGATAAACTGAGAATCACAGTTTTTTTTAATAAATTGGAGATCACGATTCATGATTCTGAAGAAAAAACAAAAAAAACCCAGAATAACGTAATTTACTAGTGGTTCTGACAAAATGTTCATTGCTTAAGGCTTTTAAATATATATATATTTGAACAAAAATGTTAAAAAAATTAATGAAGGAGTCAGTGTCTCAATTCATAAAGATCGTCTCACTATTGGAATCTCCTGAATGAATGATTCAATGACAAATACTTTTTTTGTTGTTTTGTCGCCACCTCCTGGCAGAAGAGGATAAGCGTTACAATACAATACATACGTAATACATAAGTGTGATACTTTCATTTTTATCGCTACTGTAGACAACACACAAACTATAAACTTATATCCCAGTACTTCTGTTATTTAAATGTCTGTAACACAGAAATAATGATTGTGTGTGGTGGATGAGTGTGGTTAAAAAGACTGTTTGTGTTGCTGTTTCTGGATCAGTAGCAGTATGAATCCAGATTTCAATGTCTTTAACACCATGTATGTGACAGTAGAGCGTTAGCAGCGTGTTTTGTCGCCGCCCATATCATTGAATGACAGTGTTCGCATTGGAAGCAAGATGATGGCCGATCCTCTGATTCATTAACACAGGCATCGACAAAACATGCTTCTCACGCTCCACTGACACTCGTGATGTGAAACAGTCGTAATAGACATAGCTGAATCGTTGTCATTTAGGAATAAGATCACGTTGGTGTTTGAATCAGACCGCGATCTTTAAATGGGTCATCGGATGCCCATTTTCCATAGGTTGATATGATTCTTTAAGGTCTTAATGAAAAGTCTATAACATGGTTTGGTCCAAATTTCTCAATGGTAGTGTAAAAAACACCCTTTTTACCTTGTCAAAATCAGCTCTGCAAAAATCAATCTATTCTGGTGGACGTTCCTTTAAATGTTAATGAGCTCTGTTCGTCCCGCCCCTCTCTACTTTCTGTGGAGTGACGAGCTTGTTTACTTTAGCCGCATTTAGCTGCAAAACTTGCTAACTAGCACGTTATTAGAAAAGGCAATTGCAAAAAAGAAAAAAAAAACCTTATACTCACTTTTGCCGTAAGTGAAGCTGGATCACGAATGATTCACGTGAACATAGATGCATTTATGTAGATAGAAAGGCACATTCCCTTCACAAACAAAAGATTTCAGAAGTCTATTGTAAGAATAAACAAGCCTTATTGGCTTATGTGGAAGCTCAAATGGGCTTAACCTCATTAGTTCTTGCAAAACAAGCAGGTATATTGACAACAAAATTCTCATTTTCGAATGAACTATCCCTTTAATTGTCATCCTAGCATCAGTGAATACGTCACTTCATAAGTCCAGGGGGAAGTGTATTACCGTCCCGTCATGTTGAGTCAGTGACGGACTGCGTTTCGTTTTATTTATGGGACGACTCAAGTACTCTCTATGGCAATGACCTCTGCCCATTTCCTCTTGATTGGTAGTGACCCTGACAAACAGAGGAGATTCTCCTGGGAAAGGATTGCGCTTCTCTTGTTATACTCTCCATTTCATTTTTCAGTCTTGTCCGACCTTTTCCTGACTATTTCCTGTTTCTCATGGATTGATAGATTGCTTTAGTGATGGTGGATGGTGAGACAGCAGTAATATCATTGTGGCTCACTCTCTGATATCACAGATAAACATGCCACACACACACACACACACACACACACACATATTCACACAGATAAGGTGTGATAGCACCAGGGTCTTTGGGGAAACGTCTACAGGCAGCATGATGTATGACCAGCCATCCACCTGGGACAAATATTTCTACAGGACCCAAGAGATCAGCAACCAATCATGAACCAGCACAACTCAACACCTGCCTGGAGTCTGGGCTTTCCCAAATCACAAACGCATGTTTACACAGTCCCAAGTCACTCCTGTGGAAGACAGTGTACTTTAGATAACATAATTCAAGCCCAGACAATATTTGAGTTAATAATGTAGAGTATATATTAAATAAATAAATAAATAGCTTAGAAATGTATTTTTTGTATTCAGTTTCGTGCGATCATTTTCACAAAAAAAATGCTTATTTTATGTTCCTCAGAGAAAACTGTAATTGTAATTAAATGTAATTAAATGTTTTTGTTTTTTTTTATATGTTCTCAGAAGTGCAAGTTTATTCTATTCTGACTCGCAATTGAAATTTTTAGAAATAAAGTCGTAATTCTGAGGAAAAAAGAACTGTGAGTTTATATTGCAATTCTGAGAAATAAAGTCGCAATTCTGATAAGAAAAAGTCACAATTCTCAGAAACAAAGTTGCAATTCTGAGAAATGAAGTCGCAATTCTGAGAAATAAAGTCAGAATTGTATGTTTATATTGCAATTCTGAGAAATAAAGTTGCAATTCTGAGAAATAAAGTCACAAATCTGAGAAATAAGTCAGAATTCTGAGAAATAAAGTCAGAATTGTGAGTTTATATTACAATTCTAAAAAATTATTTAGAATTCTGAGAAACTGTCCGAATTGTGAGTTTATATTGCAATTCTGAGAAATAAATTCGCAAGAATTGTCGCAATTCTGAGAAATGAAGTTGCAGTTCTGAGAAATAAAGTAATAATTGCGAGTTTATATCACAATTCTAAAAACCAATCACAATTCTGAGAAATAAAGTAAGAATTTACTTACTTTAGTTTATAATGCAAATCTAAGAAATGAGTCACAATTCTTTTATATTGCAATTCTGAGGAAAAAGGTCGCAATTCTGAGAAATAGTTGCAATTCTGAGAAATAAAGTCAGAATTGTGGGTTTATATTACACTATTCTGAGAAATAAAGCCACATTTTTAGAAATAAAGCCAGAATTGCAACTTGCTGACTAGTGAAGTGAAAAGGACACGGAGTTGGCCAAAGATTTAGTTTCAAAAAGAAATACAAAAACACCTGTTTTAAAATTATTTTAGACTTCGGAAGGCCTTTTGACTTTTGCTGCTTATCTAATATGATTTTGGAAGCCTTTTTTAACATTTGTTTCTTACTTATTTGGTTCCACTGTGTTTGCTGATTTTCAGTGTTTTATATTTAAACGTTGTGTAAGTTATTTGTTATTTTATATTAGGCCTAAAGCACAGTGTATTTGTATTTGTTTTGTTAATAAATGAAACATTCTGTGTTTAATATAGGCTAAGTGAGTTTGTCATACTGTTTTGTTGTCAGTTCAATCAACTGATGCTGAATTGCTGCTAATTCGAAAGTGAAAGTAAAATGCGCACAGGCATTTGCGAGCTATTTAAAATAAAAGAGAGGAAAAAAGTGAAAACTATAGAGTAGTGTGTTTTTCTTTGGTTTGGGAGGGACAGACATCATGTTGCCTGTTATGTCATTTGGGCTGCCTTGTTGAGCACAGTGGCACTGACTGAGAACATTATATTTGACACAATTTGTTGAGTCAACTTAAATTAATTTGTTACCCTGCTGCCTTAAAATGTTAGGTTCAGTCAACTCAAATAAGTTTAATCAGCTTGAAATGTTAAGTTGTACTAAGTGACTAGAGTAATTTGAGTTGACCAAACAAAAAAATTAGTTTGTTAAACTTAAAAGCTGGGTTTGTTAACCAGCTGCCTTAAATTTTTAAGTTGAATCAACTCAAATATCTAAGTTGTCACTTAGTACAATACATATAGAATCACTTAAATAATTTAATAAATTGAAATCCAATTAAAAAAAAAAAAAAAGAAAAAAAAAAACATGCTCATCATTGAAGTAATTATATGTATGAATTGCATGAAGTATTTTTGAACAAATTAACAGATAGGACACAAAATGAGTGTCATTGACCCATTTAGTCATTGCCTGTGGAATTTTTTCTTCATAGACTTGTTTTTATTAACATGTCCTTTGTTGTAAATTCTGGTTATCATGTACTGTATAATGGACTATTGATGACTGGCTTGGCAATTCCCTTGCGCCCGGTAACCAAACAGATTTTGCGTAATGAATACAGATCGAGAACACTTTGGCGCAAAAATTATAAACAGCTCTGGAAGTAAATAAGATTTATTTAAATTAATTATCCATCTATGCTAACAAACACTGCATATTCATCATTTCAAAAGCATTTCAGCCTCCCCATGCACAGCAGCATAATTTTCCGCACCATTAAACCTCGAGATGAATTGACACTTTTGTCCGTCTCCAAATTGTTTCCCATCTGTCTTGTCAACAAATGTTAACAGGAAGGTTCCATTTGGGACTTCCTTGCAGTCGTGTCCATACAACAGCAGGGCACAGAATAATGTGACGTGCAGGGTTAGAGTTCAGTTCGGTGTGATTGTGATAATTGACACAATAGAGGGTTCACTCAGTATGAGTTTATAGACTGAAATGCGCTTTCCAACTGTAATTGTCTTGCCCCAGTGACCCCTTTAGGCCTGAAATCCACATTCTGGAAACAAAGCACCAGTGCCGCAGGGAGAAAAGAATAGAAATGTCACAACAGTAAGAAAATAATATGTCCTGCTCTGTTATATCGAGATATGTTATGACAGCTAAATAAATGTTTGGAGGTTTCGGTAATATAGTCAAAAATGGATTAAGGACCTACAGGGCCCCTGGGTGCCACATTCTTTGACGACGACGACTCATTGTTGCACACAAACTAAAAGAGGGTAAAATATTAAGTCTTTTATTACTAACTTCACACTTACGATTTTCATAGTCACAGTGTTATATTTTGCAAATTTGGGGGGGGGGGAATCTAAATCTAAATTAAATTAAGACACTGCAGACCTGCATAATTTAAAAAGTTATGTCAAAAGATCAGGGGTTTTTTTTATGTTTTGAAAGAAGTCTCTTATGTTCTGCAAAGCCTGCATTTGTTTGATCAAAAATACAGTAAAAATGACAATATTGTAAAATATTATTACAATTTATAAGAACTATTTTCTATTTTACTATTTTGTAAAGTGTAATCTATTTCTGTGATGCAAAGCTGAATTTTCAGCTTCATTACTCCAGTCTTCAGTGTCACATGAGCCTTCATAAATATTTTAATATGCAGATTTGGTGGTCCAAAAAAAAGGTTTTTTTCCCCTCAGCAAATATTGCTGTAGAATGACAAAACACTACTACTTACTTTATTTGGTTGTTATCATGACATTGTTTGCACACTCAGCATAATTAAAACACAGGGGTGGGTCAAACTAAACTAAACTAAACTAAACTAAACTAAACTAAACTAAAATAAAATAAAATAAAATACTCTTTTAATATTAGTCTTTCATACTGCACTGTGAAAAAAAAAAAAAAAAAAACGTTGATTGCCAGATCTTTACCGTAAAAATTATGTTAGCAAGATGCAGATTTGGTGATCCCCCCCAAAAAAAACATATA
>JAHKKF010488070.1:0-10191 GCA_019740295.1 Labeo calbasu | reverse complement strand
CTGACACACTACAGCAAAAGATAGAAATAACTTACTTTAAACCATTTTTTAGCTGGTGAAAATACTAGTGGCCTAAGACTTTTGCACAGTACTGTACAATTTCACGTTCGAGTTTCATTTTAACTTTGTATAGTTAATAAATAAATAAAAATAAATAAAAATAAAAACAACTCTTGACAGATAAAGAAAACATAAATATAAAGACTAAAAATATGTGTGACTGACGCCTCTTACTCTAAACTACAGTGACCGGAAGGAGACATGTTAGTCAGTTTTGTCGTGGCCACAAGATATTAATTCGTGGGCACGTCATATTACGACAAGATTTTTATGCTGAGGTAAGGACGTTCTGTGGCCACGCGATGTGAAGTCGTGGCCTCGAGATATACGTTAAGGGAACAACAGTTTTTTTCTCATATCCACGAGTTATATGTGTAAACAAACCTGCATTACCATAATAACCCGGGATTATCAGAGATGGATTTATTAATATATTATTTTTAATTAAGAAATTATTCTATTGATTATTATAGAAGTTAACACATTATTATATTAACCATATGCGATACTGTCTACGCACAATGTAGACAGCATCCGAATGAAGTTTGTCATGAATAAAAGTTACATAAAGTACATCAAATTAAACAGACCTACGAGAAAACATTTTTATCCATCCCACAGTCTTGTAAGTCCATTAAGTGATCGCCTTTTTCCGTAATGTTTGTATATTATTATTATTATCATCATCATTTGTTTTAGTATTATTATTATTGGTTATATTTTTATATTCGTTTATATCCTTTTTTTCCCTTCATTTCGATCTCTTTACTTAACATTCTGAATGTAGGCTAAACATTCCGTTAACCAAGGCCTATGGTTAGCCTAATAATTTAATAATGTAATAATTTCTATAATAATAGAAATTGAATAATGTAATAATTTCTATAATACATTAATTTTTTAATTTAAAATAAAATATTAATAAATCCATTTCTGATAATCCCAGGTTGCATATGGTCACGCAGATTTGTTTACGTATTAAACTCGTGGCCACTAGAACAATATGTTGTTATCTCAAGTTTTGTATATTATATTGCATTTCTGTCAATAGATCCTCCTAAATATTACACACTGCACCTTTAATGTAAATTAATCTGTAATTAGGACATATGTGTCATAGGCTTACACAAATTATATTATACTGTTATTTTAAACTAGTTGTGTATAAAGACTTTAGGCAACAATGACGTAGTTGTGAATAAAAAAGTTTGGTATGTAAGCTTGTATGTGTTTACTTTTTATTAGTTTTATTCGTTTTAGAAATAAAACGCTACTAATTACAATTTTACAATTGTTCATTATGAAAGAAATGGGGTGTAATTATTGTTTGTCACACCCCTGGACTATTTGTATTGGTTTTTCCCTCATGTGCTCATATATGGTCGTCCTGTTCCTGTCCTTGTTATAGTCATTATTAGTTAATCACCATCACCTGTTTGTGTATCATTAGCATCTCCAGTTACATACGCAACCTCGGTTCCCTGTAAGGAGGGAATGAGACACTGTGTAGCATACGCTTGGGGGTTATCCCCCTCCTCCCAAATACTGAAGCCTGATTGCATTGCGCTGGTAAACTTTACCGGCCAATGACGCTCGAGTGCTCGAGCTAGGGACGGAGCCACCCACTATATAGGTCGGGCTGAGCATCATTATCTCAGAATCTTTTGACTGTTCGAACTGGTACAAGACTCTGATGATTACTGCACAACAGCACGCACACTGTCTCGTTCCCTCCTTTCAGGGAACCGAGGTTAAATACGTAACCGGAGACGTTCCCTATCAAGTTCAGTCTCTCAACACTGCGTAGCTTAAGCTTGGGGAACGTGCACAATCCCGCTTTGTTGAATTCCCTACACCTGGTGAGAACAGCCTAATGAGCCAGACCCAATGGAGCCGAGCATGTTAACTGCTTCATAGAACACTCAGGGAAAAACAACACCCTCCAGCTCTAGCCGAGCAGGACAAAGCACAGTAATACAGCATAACACTACACATGGACTGGCCGCAGCGCTGCTGGAGCCATGTACATATACAGTTTATACCATTTAATAAATAAGAAAAACAGCGCACTTACCGCTGTCAAACAGCGCGAACGCATGTATAGAGTGCTGTCTACAGTTTCCCATTATAGGCACATCCTGGGTCTACCGGACCTAGTCAAAACTACCCTGGTCGCCTGGGGGGGCGTAGCCAGGTGCGGGCAACAGCCAATTACCAAGCTGTAGATACATCACTGCACAGACAGAACAAGCAGTGCAAATGACAGAATCTCCAGGTTATAAAATCTGGCAAAAGTGTCTTGTGAAGACCATCCTGCTGCCAGACAAATATCCTGAATCGACATACCTTTTGCCCAAGCCCACTCATGGAGTGGGCATGCACTCCCCGCAGACAGGCCTTATTCTTAGAAGCATATGTGAACACGATCGCTTCCATAATCCAATGTGACAGCTGCTGTTTTGGCACTGGCAGTCCTTTGGTACGGCCACCGAAGCATATAAACAGCTGTTCCGTCTGTCTGAAATGACTAGTTCTCTCCAGATAAACTCACAGGGTCCGGACTGGGCATAGTGGGTGCGCCGCTGGCTCTGAATCTTGAGGAGCAAACACCTGAATCGTGATGACCTGCGATGTAAAAAGCACTTTAGGCACAAACCCCCGCCTAGGCTGCAGTCTATCCATACAGTCATCCTTACCGAACTCCATACACGCAGAGTTCATAGACAATTCATGTAAGTCGCCCACCCTCTTGCCACATGCCAAAGCGAGCAAAAGCACCGTCATTTCTGCCGAAAGCAGCGGCTCAAAGGGTGGCTCGGCGAGTCCACTAAGCACTAAGGACAGATCCCAAACTGGTGCCATATGAGGGCGAAATGGGCGCAACCTCTGCGCTCCTCTTAAAAAGCTCATCACCAGATGATGCCTATTGACCAAACGATCACCGATAGGCAAATGGAAAGCTGAAATAGCAGCCACATACACTTTTAGAGTAGATGGCGTGCGCCTAGCATCCAAGCAGTCCTGCAAAAATGATAAAATGACGGACACATCACAGCTGACTGGGTCCTCGTCTTTCGTAATACACCATGAAGAGAAAACTTTCCTTTTCAGACTGTACAGACGTCTGGTAGATGGAGCTGTCACTTCTGCAATTGTATCCAAGACTCACTGAGATACATTTAGCATCTGCCCTCTGCGCTGACCTGCCAAACATGCCGGTTCCATAGCTCCGGCCTGGGGTGCAACACCAAGCCTTTTGCCTGAGATAAGAGATCTCTCCGTAACAGAATCGGCCACGGGGGAGCCGTTAGGAGCTCTACCAACTCCGGGAACCACGGCTGGTTGGGCCAACTCGGCGTGACCAGAAGCACAGTCCCTTTTTCCTCTCTGATTTTCTGCAGCACTAGCGGCATAATCTTCACTGGGGGAAAAGCATATTTGCACTTCTTGGGCCAGCGACTCTAGAGAGCATCCCCCTCCAGAGGCGTGTAAATCTTTCCGTGCAAACAAGTCGATCTCCACCTCTCTGAACAGGCTCCAAATCATCTGAATGGTCTGTGGGTGCAGCCTCCACTCTCCATGAACTGGACCCCCTCTGGACAGCATGTCTGCACCGCAGTTCTGACCGCCTGGGAACATGAACTGCTCGAATTGACAGAAGGTTTCAGTCTGCCCAAAGGAGGAAGCACTCCGCCAGCCTTTGAAGCAAGCGTGAACGAATACCTCCCTTGATGTAGGATACCACCATCCTTTATCAGTGGAGGAAAGCTCTGCAAAGCTAAAAATACTGCCTTCAGCTCTAGGCCATAAGCTGGTATGCGGTCGCAAAGGGCTCCCCAGCACGTCAATGAAGCATCTGTAGTGACGATTTTTCTTGCTGACCACTCTGCCCATCGAGATTCCCTGCTCGAACATCCTCGTGTTGAACCAGGGGGCTAGCATCTACATGCATCCACAAGTAACCAAGACACGCAACTGACCATTCTTCCACGCGTTGCTTGGCACCCGGGATTTCAGCCATAGCTGGAGCGGTCTCATATGCAGAAGTCCAAGCTGTCACACCACAGCTGCTGCTGCCATACTCCCTAACAGTCTCTGAAAGCATTTCAGAACCACCGCTCTCCCCTGTTTGAATGAGGTGAGAGAGCTGATCAAAGACTGCATTCCCTCTTGAGAGAGATGTGAGTCTAGATCCATTCCTAAGAATGTGATATTCTGCATGGGGTGAAGCTTGCTCTTCTGCACATTGATCATCAGCCCTAGATGCTTCAGGTGCTCCAGAAGCTGGCATTTGTGGTTTTCCAGTGCATCTCGCGACTGGGCTATAACAAGCCAGTCATCCAGATAATTCAGAATGCGAATTCCACTATGCCTGAGAGGGGAAAGTGCTGCATCGATACACTTCGTAAAGGGCAGTGGAGCCAAAACCAAGCCAAACGGGAGAACTTTGAACTGATAAGCTCTGTCCTCGAATGCGAATCTCAGAAAGTGCCTGTGACAAGGGGCTATTTTGATGTGAAAATATGCGTCCTTTAGGTCCACCGAGATAAACCAGTGTGCTGAATGTGTGTGAGGATCTGCTTTACTGTTATCATTTTGATAACTTCGATTGCCTGTTTTGCAAGGAGAGAACGAATTTCTGCCCGCAAAACCGGTGCATCCCTGTCCTACACATCTGACATCATCACGCGGCTGAAGCATATACCCGCTCAAGACTGTATTCAGCACTCATTCTGACACATCTGGAAGTGCGTGCCACGCGTCCAAATAGTGAGAGAGGGGTTGAAGTGCTCCTTGATTCATCCGAGACGCTCGTCGTCTGATGACGGGGAACCACTCACCACCTGAAGGGCATCGTTGATGCCTTCTACACTGACTGGGCCACCGGCATGAGCCGGGGAAACACTCATGCTTAGACTGAGAAAACGCGTGGGGCTTGCGCCCTGCAGAGCGCTGTTCGACTCAGCTTATAACGTGCAATTGGGAACAATTGTGAGGGGGAACAGTGTTTGTTTTGTGTTCTAGTGCAAATTTTATTGGAAACACATTTCCCGCTGTTGCCCGCAACATGCAAGGGAACAGGCAGGTGAAATGCAGCAAGACGAACTCTCTTGCAAAGCGGCTCGTCGTCCATCTCTCCGGGCGGTCGCTTCTCCCTCAGACCACCGCAGTCAGAAACGCTGCTGTGGATCTGGAACGACACTGGAAGGGTGGGGTCCCATCTTTTTCGGGTAGCAGAACTGCCTCGCTTTTGGTCTCACGGCTGGCTCCGGGTCCACCCTCGCTCCCGAGGAAGGAGTAGGCAGCGGTCTTTCACACCTTTTTGAACACTGCAAAGAAGAGGATCTGGAACGTGGCGGGGGTGCAGTGGACCGATCTCTCTTTGGTAGAAAATGGCTCATCACCTTTGACTGTTTCTGAGCCTCTAGAAACTTCTCAGAAAACGAGCCCACAGCATCCCTGAACAGGCCGAACAGGGAAATGGGCGTGTCCAACAGCTGAGCCTTCTCTGACTCCCTCATGTCAGTCAACATCAGTCAAAGATGCCTCTGCAGCGTGACGAGACTGCCCATACAGCGGCCGATTCCCTGGGCCGTCTTCTTCATGGCTCTGAGTGCCAAGTCAGTGGCTGAGCACAGCTTTTCGAAGGCGGCAGAGTCCGGCCCCTCCACGTCCAGCATTTGCAGCATTTTGGCTTGGAAAGCCTGTAGAACGGCCATAGTGTGGATCGCGGACGCTGCTTGGCCGGCTGCCATATAAGCCATATCCGCGATGTGGCTCGTGGTACGGCACTGCTTCAATGAAAGCGATGGCGCAGATTTCCTCCCACGTGCGGACGAACAAAGATGTGCTGCAACTGCTTAGTATAACCCCAGCGGTCTGCTCCATCGACAGAGGCTTGGGCTCAGGCCAAATAGGGGGAGAGCCAAGACCGCAAGATCTCCTCATGTACCTCAGGAAAAAAGGGAGTGGGTCTCTGGGGGGCGGCAACCTGGCGGCCCGACTGCAGATACCGCATCTCCAATCTGTTCTTGGTTGGTTGCTCGGGGGGCGACCAATCAAAAACCATATCTTCACCTCACTGTGGGAAGCCTCCGACTCCTGGCAGGCAGATCAGTCACCTGAACCAGAGGCTGCAGTCGACATGGCGTCATCGTCGTCATCCACTTCATCCTCTGCAGCACCAAACGAGACCAGACCCAGCGCATCATCCGAGGGGCGGAGGCTGGCCTTTGTGAATGAAACAGTTAGCTCTTTTGAGTGATGAACATGCAGGAACTTACATGTGTTCATCAGCGGGGCCTTCTGCACGTGGCTGCCTCAGCCTTTCCTCCCACATCTCGAGTGCTTGACCGTCATTGGCCGGTAAAGTTTACCGACACAATGCAATCAGGCTTCAGTATTTGTGAGGAGGGGGATAACCCCACGCGTAAGCTACACAGTGTCAAGAGACTGAACTTGATAGGGAACCATCCTGTATAAGTTGTTTGAGTTCAATGCTTTGTGTCTGGTCTCATCAACAAATACGTGTGTTCCTGTCTTCCTCTTTGTGGATTTACCTGTGTGGATTACATTAAAGACCTTTCATTACATTTTATCGTTGTGTTGCGCCTTCCTCCTCGCGTATTGTGACAGATGACCGGACCTTACTAAAAAAAAAAAAATAGCGGCGTGTTAACCCCGCATTTTTTTTTTTTTTTGCGTTTTATGTCAGTTTTTGTTTTATTTTTATTTTTTGTCATGGATGACCTGGCCGTCCTCATCCTCCTGCTGGAGCAGGGGGACTGCCCTCTCGAGGACCACACCATGGACTTTGTGTTTCTAGCAAACTTAACACATTACCCAGACAGCTGCCTCTGCTCACCCTCAGTCCACCATCTGTGCGGTGGGGTCGCTGCGAGTCTGTTAGTTTCCATCGCCGTTGTGGCTGGAGGATCCCTCGTCTCCACCTCCAGCCTCCAAGCCCTGGACTCCACCCCGGCTCCTGCCTTCCTCGTCTCCACAGTCGCCTGTCGGCCCACCAGCTCCACTGGGCTCCCTTGTCCCTCCGGCTCCGCCCTTGGTCGGTCGTCGACCCGCCATCGCCTCAGGACTCCACTCCTCCGGCTGCTCCTCAACACTCATCCCACCGGCTCCGTTGGGTTCCTCCCTCCCTTCAGCTCCACCTCAGTCCTCTGTCACGCCTTCTGGGAGGGGCGAGTACTGTCACAACTTCCTGTTCCTGTCCTTGTTATAGTCATTATTAGTTAATCACCATCACCTGTTTGTGTATCATTAGCCACCCTTTATAAGTTGTTTGAGTTCAATGCTTTGTGTCCAGTCTCGTCAATGAATATGTGTGTTCCTGTCTTCCTCTTTGTGGATTTACCTGTGTGAATTACATTAAAGACTTTTCATTGCATTTCATCGTTGTGTTGCACCTTCCTACTCACGTATTTGTGATGTTATGCCTTATAGCAACAACGGTTCCGGTAATGTGTTGTGGACCGGACAGTTCTCAGTAGTGCACCAAGCTGTAGAGTGGAGTGCAACGTGTGTGCGCACTTAATAAATTGTCAGAATTTGCAGCAAGTCGTTGTCCCATGGCATTAATAGCATAACATGGTGTCAGAAATAGAGACTGGCGGACACCGGAGACTGGGTGATTAAAACGCCAGCGAGACGAGACCCACGGTGAGCGATACCTGCACGGAGAGCGGCCGAAGGAGGAGCGCACAAGGAACGAGCACCCGCGAGCCGAGTGCTAGAAAGCAGCACAGAAATGTATTCAAAGGCAGGACGAAAAGACATCATTGAAAAAAGTAAGAGAACTATGAGTGTCTTCCCGTCATGGAGAAGTTAAATCCACCATTGCCTATGCAGCTCGTCGGTAATCTTGCTGATAACTGGAAACGTTTCAAGCAGAGATTCAACATTTATCTTGCTGCCAGTGGTGCGGGTGGAGATGATGATAAGTTGAAAGCATCGATCTTTCTACACGTGATAGGTGAGGATGCACTGGAAATATATAATAGTTTTCAACTTGACGAGGCAAATTTAACACTGACTGCTCTCATGACAAAGTCTGAAGAATACTTTGTGCCAAGCAAGAATGTCACGTTTGAGAGATACAAATTTTTCTCTGCTGATCAGAAACAAGGGATGACTTTTGACCAATACCTTGCTAAACTGCACATACTGAGTAAGACTTCTGACTTCGGAGATTTAAGAGATTCACTAGTGAGAGACAGAATAGTCTGTGGGATTCCTGATAATGGTCTCAGGGAAAGACTGCTACGTGAACCAGCTTTGATATTAGAGAAAGCTGTCAACATGTGTAGAGCTGCTGAAATGACTCGCGCACAAGCCAAAGAACTGCATAGGGATACTGCTACAGTACATGCAGTAAAAAGAGAGGAGCAGCACACAAAACAACCAACAAAACAAAGACAGCAGAGAGAGAAAACCACAAAAAGCAAGTGTGGCAGATGTGAAGGGATACATACACCACGATCTTGTCCTGCTTATGGAAAAACTTGCAATAGTTGTGGGAAGAATAATCATTTTGCAAAGTGTTGCAAAGAAAAAAGTACATACAGCTGAAGAACAGTCAGAGGAATTCTTTGTAGATTCTGTTCAAACAAACATGACAGAAAAAGCTGACTGGATTGTACCACTGACGGTAAATGAGACAATAATTCCATTCAAATTAGATACAGGTGCACAAGTTAACCTATTGTCTATGAATGACTACAGAACCCTCAAAGTTAAAAATAAAATTCACTCAACAAAAATAAAAGTAACAGGATACACAGGTGAGGATGTCCCTGTCAAAGGAATCTGCCTGGTGACTCTGAAACATAAGGGACAGCTGTTAAAGACACAAATGCTGACTGTGGAAAAGTTCAGCCAATTCTAGGAATGAGCACATGTGAAAAACTGGACTTAGTGAGGAGAGTGACCCAAGAAAAACTTCAGCAATAGTTAACATGAAACGGCCTCAGAATAAAGAGGAAGTTAGGAGATTCCTTGGAATGGTCACATACCTGGCCAAATTCATTCCCCAGCTGTCAACGCATTCAGCTCCACTCAGATGTCTCCTCGAGCAAAAGAATGAATGGATGTGGGCTCACGAGCAGGAGATGTGCTTTCAAAAATTGAAGCGCATCATTACAGAGGAGCCAGTGCTCAGATATTATGACCCGCACAAGAGCACACGAATCTCAATATGGCCTAGGTGCTGTGCTTTTGCAGCAACATGCTGAGAGCTGGCAGCCGGTAGCCTACACATCAAGGGCCTTGACGAGTGCAGAAACCAACTATGCACAAATCAAGAAGGAACTTTTGGCTTGCACGTATGCCTGTGAAAGGTTCCACCAGTATGTCTATGGACAGTCCTCTGAAGTGGAAACGGACCATAAGCCACTGGTGTCCATAATGTCTAAGGCCTTAAATGACTGTCCCATAAGAATCCAACGAATGCTCATCAGACTCCAAAAATACGATGTCAACATGATCTATACACCAGGAAAATTCTTGTTCGCAGCTAATACACTCTCTCGGGCTGTCGACAAGCATGAAAGCCTTACCAGTAAGAAAGGTGCAGACATACAAGCGTATATTGACATGATTGTAACCTCTCTTCCTGTGTCCTCAGAGAAAACTGAACAAATTAGAAAGGCAACAGATATGGATGGAACAATGACACAGCTTAGAGAGACCATACTAGAAGACACGCATCCAAACTTTAATCGAGGATAGTAAGAATGTGAGGGCCTCAGATACGGCTTTGGATGCGACTAGATCAGGAAGTCCCGTACAATGTTCGGTTCCGGTAACTTCGCCTTTGCAGCAGGGCAACTGGGTGACTGTGAGACAGCATAGTCGCGGGTCAAAACACCACTCTTCCGTTCCGATCAGAACATCAAACAGGTTCTCCCCACTCAGTGACGCACCCACTGAGAAACCTGATCAAAGTGCTCTAGTTATTGGCGATTCTATTGTACGGAACGTGAAAATAGAGACACCAGCCACCATAGTCCAATGTATACCAGGAGCCAGAGCGCCTGACATCTTGGCAAATTTAAAAGTGCTGGCTAATGCTAAACGTAAATTCAGTAAGATCGTTATTCACGTCGGCACAAATGATGT
>JAHKKF010488067.1:0-21185 GCA_019740295.1 Labeo calbasu | reverse complement strand
TATATATATATTATTTTTTAAAATATAAATATATTGAATATACATTTAACGCATTTAAAATATATTTTGTCCTCATATATATCAACCTGAGACAATATATTCACATCAGTTATGACAATAATTATTTTCTTGTCCCTGAAATAGATTTTGAAAAATATATTTTGGTATATGAACATAGAAAATAAATACTTTTCCATTAAGAAAAAAGAGCTTACAACATATGATTAGCATATATTTTAAATATATTTTGGCCTGATTTTTCTTATGCTAATGGTAAATGGAGTGATACATTCTCAGAAAAGCGACACTTTTGTACATTGTGGTACTAATATGGACTTTCTAGGTACAAAGGTGTCCCTTTTGAAATGGTACTGCCGCAGTAACAGCTTTCATACCTTTATTTTTGAGAGTATAAGAGATCGAAACCCTTTGGATTTTTTGGTATGAAATTGCAGGTTTGGTAATTACAGTCTGTTGTCTGTACTGACATGCCCAATCACACCCATGTACACCAATATTACATAGTAATGTTGAGATTCTGAGTATAACATTTATCTGAATCACACACACAGCGGATGTACAGTCAAGTTAGAAGAAAGCTGTAACACAATGAGGATCTGACCAGTTGGATCCACTTGTTTTAGGTGTCTAAATACATTGTAGTAAATGCCTGTTACAGTCACTGATGACTTTGCTATACGAATTCACCCCCATGTATTACACCTATATTTTAACACTTTAAAACTTCACTGTTACGTATTATTTTACTTTGATTGTGCACACATGAATCATATTTTTATTCAATAAAAAAACCCCTACAATTTGTTTAATTATTATTTAAATAAAACAATTTTGAGGATTGTCACACAATATATTTTATTTTCACTAAATTATTAAATTATTCAATCATTCAAAAATGAGTGGAACAATCCTATTTTAATACACTTTAACTTGACTTTGCAATACAGTCAAATGAGAACTTTTTTGTTGGAAACTCTTTTACAACAACAACAACAAAAAAAAGCACAAAAGCTGTCACTGGGGCAGAACACCTTTCAAAAGATACACATTTGTTCCATATTTACCCATTGAAAGGGAGTGTATAAGTACCTCAAAGGTATTATATCGTACCTAAAGGGTACATATTTGTACCTTTCAAAAAGGTACCGCCCTACTGACAGTTTTTTTTTTTTTTTTTTTTTTTTCCACACTGAGAGTGTATTGCATTTCCAGAATTCTGTCTGTATCCATATCCTTCCCACCACACCCAAACACATGTAGTGTTCGTGACATGCCCATAAAGAGGTGGGAAGAGCTGTGAAGTCTGTAACCGGAGGGCATGTTTTCTTGCGCACGGGGCGTGTGGTGACTTCTCTAGACTGGGTGTGGAAGTTGAGAAAACAAACGTGAATCATTCTGATCAGTGTGTTACGCTGTCTTAAACAATCACTGTTTGTCATAGTTACTATCAACAATATGTTAAAACAGCTGACGAATGAAAGAAATAGCAACGTAATAGCAAACATAAGAGCTCCTTCTGGAGATGAGAGTCAACACTTTAGTACAGGGACCAATTCTCACTATTAACAAGATGTTTATTCGCATGCATATTACTAGAATATTGACTATTGATTAGCAGTGTTTGAATTGTGTCCCCCTAATCAGACCCCCACTCCACCCCCAACCCCCAAAAAATAAATAAATAAATAAACCTTATATATTTATTATTCATATTTTTGTCTTGTCCTTGTTATTCTAAAACCTAATTCTAATTTAAAAGCTTATTTTACGATGATCAGTGAATTAGGTGTATCAAACAATCACTAAGCAAAGAAGAATTAAATACCTAGCTGAGGAAATTAATTTTTTCAAACAAGTTTAAAGTGATTTTTACCTTTTATGGGCATTTTTTTTACCTTTATAAAGTCATTCTTTTTTCTGAAAGTGTGCATCATCTTGTGTGTCAAAGTGATATTGATTAACTATGAATTACATATAAATGTAATTTTCTGCCCCCATATCCTGAATTTCGGGAAATGCAGGGGTGTATGGGTCCTTTAATGCCCCAACACCCTTAATTCGAACACTGTTTATTAGTATTTTGCATGACAATAATTGCATATATAATAATTGCATGACAAAAAAGATAATTAATACTACTACCCAACAGCTAAACTATTTTACTAACTAATAATTAGGAGTTTATTGAAGGAAAACTTTTAGTTAACAGTGAAAATGTGTTCCCTAATTTAAAGTGTTACCAATAATTTAATATAAAACGTTCAAAAATGCATTAGGCACAATTAACTAATATATTTTAGCCTTTCAATTTCTTAAAAGTGTTAAAATTAAACAACATTACTACCTACTAACTATTAAGCAGTAAATTAAGAGTTTAGTGGACTAATTCTCACTATTAACTAACTGTTAACTATGGCTTTTGCCCCAATAAACTCCTAATTTGCTTCTTATTAATACTTAGTACGGTATAGGGTGAATTAAGGGATCTAAAATATGCTCATGCAGAATAAGGCATAAGTATAATTTAACTAATAAGCAGTCAATATGCTGCATGCTAATAAACAACTAAGAGAAGCTGTTCCCTGAACTAAAATGTTACCAAAACAACTACAGGCGATGTACTGATGAAGTTCATGTCTTGAATGTATGTTTTCTGCGGCTCAGGTATTCTCCAGGTGTTGAGTACAGTACAGTACATGTCTATCCTCACTGCATACCTGCGCGTGACTCAGTTTCCTGGTTCATCTGCGGTCGCTCGTCCGCGACTGATTCAGGCATGAGTGCTCGTCTGGGGCGTTTCTCTCCCTCTTTAAGAAGAGCTCACCTGAACGAGAAACGAGTTATTTCACACGGAACGAGCGGAGCGGAATGTCAGGATCAGTAGTGCGGAGGAGTGCAGCATTGAGGGCCCTTGCGTTCGGGGCCCTGATAGTACTGGTTTCTGGAGGACCCAGACCCGGACACAGGAGCGAGCAGCATCAAAGAGAACAGGCGGAATGGACACAGAGACTTCAGTATCCGGCGGGAAACGATGCACAGCGCGTTCAGTTTCCAACCTATCACGACACACAACGCGTTCAGTTCCCTTCAATTGACGATCCACAGGTAAGGAAAAATATTTTATGTATTTGTGTGAAAGGCTATTAGTTGAAATTTGGTGATGGATGAATGGCGTTTTTGTGTATAATTTCATTCAGCTTTTATAACTGATTTATTTATGAGAAGTACGCCTACTTACAACTAGAAATCGCATAGAATCAAATTTCACTCTGAAATTGCTGTTACATTTCATAAACTATTACAAAGAAATGGCAAGTAACACACTGAAATGAACTCATTTTTAAGTAGAAAGACTGAAATTGTATTTACTTGTGATGTTAATAGGCTAATCTTTGTTTTAACTTCGAATAATAATGTTTTACAGAGAACACTTATTTTTGACAATTTTTAAATTAGAGTATTAATACTTTTAACTACTTTATTTAGACTTCTATATAGACACTCGTTTTCATTTTAAATGAACTAAAATTAAAATAAAATATTATAAAAATTGCAAACTGATTTAAAATATTAATAAATATAATAGTATCTCAGCTATACAAAAACAACACTGTTTTGGACATGTTCAAATACATTATCCATTCAGTTCAGTATTAGTTTTTTTTCCCCCTCTCACTTTTGTTTTGTGTATTGTTTTACCATTAATCAAAAACTTTGAAAGAAGTTTTTTTTTTTTTTTGCTTGATTTGTGTGGTTCTGCCTGATTACAGATCTTTCCTTTAGACCTCTTGAGTACCCAAGTCATGATTCATATGTTATTTTTTAAAATTCAGATATGCTTATTAAATAGTGATTTTCAGGGCCGATGCTGATACTGATGATTACAGATCAAGTAGACGGATAACTGATATTCTGAACCGATATACTGTCTGGCGTAAAAATGAAAATTAATGTCAAAATGAAGAATACCAAGGCCCCTGACAAAAGCTTTCTTTAAATGCTTTTCTTTTTTTTTTAATCTGCAAACTGGTTTTTGAAAGTGACCGATACTGAAACCATAAAAATGCTAGCGATAATATCGGCTCTGAATATTTATAGCCAGTGACATTCATTTCAGCATAAATTGCACGGTCAATAACTGAATACCAGTTTTTTACCAGTAATCCAAAGCTATTTAATTAATTTATTTGTTTATTTAAACACTCTCTGTTGTCTCTTATCAGAGTTGTCCTGCTGGTCACTATCTGGACAGAAGTGGTCCAGTTGCTCGTTGTGTTCGCTGCTCCTGTAACGGCTTCTCTAACCAGTGTGAGGAAAACACCGGCCGATGTCTGGTAATAAAGTGCTCTGTTTTCACTATTGCACCGCTGATTTGTTGCTGTGTTGCTGTTCAGTTCAGTAACATAATTGCTCTGTTGTACAGAACTGCCGTGATAATACAGCAGGTGATCACTGCGAGCGCTGTAAAGATGGATATTACTTAAACGGAGCTCAGAGATGCAGCGTGTGTCCATGTCCTCTCAGCAACGGCGCCAACAAGTAAGTCTCACATCTGTGATGAAAAAGCACTGACAGTTTTGAGACAATGAGACAATCCAAAATGCACTTTCATGTGTTATTGTACTTTATCTATTTGCATCTGGATTTTTAAAATTACAGCCACAAAAATATATAGCAGCACAACTGTTTTTAACACTGATAATAATATAAAATGATTCTTAAGCAGGAAGTCAGCATATTAGAATGATTCCTGAAGGATCATGTGACACTGAAGACTGGAGTAATGATGCTACAAATTCAGCTTTGATCACAGGAATAATTTACATTTTAACAGACAGTCACATAGAAAGCAGTTATTTTAAATTGTAATAATATTTCACAATTTTTACTTTATTTTTGATTTTTTGATCATGTATCATTCTCCTAAATTTCTGCAGCATTTTATTCCTAATAATTGATGAAAATGTTTATTATTTATTTATTTGTTTGTTTGTTTGTTTTTCTGGCATTCTGGAAATGTATGCAAAAGAGGGCATATTTAATAGGATAATCCCTAATTTCCATATTAAAACATAACAGTTCAGAAAACTTTTAATACACACACAAAAATGTGCAATTCTTAATGTAATCAATCAGCTGGGGAAGTATATATATTAACTAAGTGGATATCGTTCCTCCTATTTATTTAAATTTACCTATTAAATAATAGGTTTATGTTGTTAACTAATGATGTGGCTTCTCTTTCTGCAGTTTTGCATTGGGCTGCACTGAAACCGATGGCAGACTTATGTGTCTGTGTAAAGACGGTTACACAGGTGAAAGATGCGAGCGGTGAGTCATTCAGTTTCCTAAATTTCCAAATCAAATATCCCTGTGTGCTTCACATACTCAACGCAGAATTTATGTAAAAGCTCAAACTTTCTTATGTAATCTATGACTTCACATCCCTGCTCAAAAGACAAGCTTAGACCAGCGGGCATCTCTATGCTTGTCCAGGCTGGTTTATGTGGATCAGGTACTGGTCAACCAGCATGGATTTTCTACTGAAGCTGTATATCCACTTTTTAAGTGAACGCTGGCCAAATGATCCACAAAGAGGTCTTTTTTTTTTTTACTCAAAAACTGAGGTGCATAAGCTCTGATCAATGAGGCTTATGATCAGTCAGCTCCAAAAGAGAACAACAAAACTTGTGGTGATTGAAAGAAAACAAGCTGACAGAAAGATTGAATCCAAGATTTGGTGATAGTATAGCAAAACGCGAGATTTATAAGTGATTTTTAAAAGGTCATTTCTGACTGGAAACACTACATCCGTTTGGTGTCATTGTTCATGTACAGTAGAGATGAATCTGAACATGTTTCCTCAGATGTGCTCCGGGATATTACGGCGATCCTCTGGTCTACGGTGGACATTGTCGTCCATGCAACTGCCCTGGAAACCTGTGTGACTCCAAGACCGGAGGTATGTGTGCATTTTGATTTTCATGGCCGTCTGTCACATTTTAACTCTAAATGATAACAAAAAATTAGCACTATTATTATTTTTCCTTAAACATATCCTTCCCTCTCACTCTGAACACAAACCATTTCTCATTACCATACTATTGTACCTACCATGCTTCTATTGAATACATTGTAAACTGTAATTGATTGCTGTGATCATAACTGAATTTTCAGCTTCATTACTTCAGTCTTCAATCATTCTAATATGCTTGCAACTGAGGGTTGAAATAATAATTTCAGTGAACTCTGTAAATATCGTAATTCACAATTTGTTTTATTCTTCCATACAGTGTGCAGGAATTCTCTGGAGCTCCAAGACACAAATACAGAAGAGCAGTGTGAAGGTAGAGGATTTTACTGACATCACACAAATCACACGGTGTTGTTATTTCCAGTCTTTCCTTTGTTATCTCATCCTGTGTTATTTTGTAACAGTGTGTGTGTTGTTTTTCAGAGTGTGATAACTGTGCACAGACATTACTTGCTGATCTGGAGAAGCTTGATGTTGAGCTCAGAAGAATTAAAGATCAAGTCGATTTCGACTCTCTCAGACCTTCATCAAAAGAACACCTGAGGAAGCTTGAAGAAGCCATTACTGCCACAACGGTATTCCTTCATCTTATTCTGTAGTTTCCCTGATTTTTCGCTTCTTATTCCTCAATATTCCTGAGAACGTTTTTTTTTCTCCTACCGAGGGCAGATATAATATATATGATGATATATATCCACATAATGTTGTAATTTAACATTGTAATACGCATGCAATTGAAGGTTGAAATAATGCTACAATGGTAAATCAAAAGTTATAACTGCACATAGAACAAGTGTGATCATGTTGGGGTCTAACACACACACAGCTGAAATAAGTGGGTGGTTTAAAATATCACAGTGTTTATCATTTACCAGAATCCACATCTGCTCAGTCATCAACATAATGAGATTAAAATGCATTGCGGGCTGTGGTTGGATGAGTCTGGAACATTTTGTGGGCAATTTGGTGATTCAGCAAAACTTCCAGACAAGACTGAACATTCACAGTACTTGAAAGGGTGTTTCAACCACTAAGACCAAAATAATAAAAAAAAAATAATAATAATTTTATGAGTAGGTTTAGTCAGCAGGTCTACTCAGCAAAGATTACTTTAATAAAATTAATGTAGAAGTGTACCATTATTTGCAAATTGTAAACTTTGTTGGTATTTTTTAAGAGTACAGATTTGCATCAGCCCATTTTAAATGTTTTGTCCGTGTGCTTTCACTGCAAACAGGCTGTAAATCCCATTATTCTCCTGTCTTTTAGACAATGGTGTGATTGACTGCACCTTACAAAACCATATAATACCTTTCCCAATCTCAATAAGCATCAACAGAACAAATGTCTTTTCAATCTTTTCAGGATGCAGTGACAATAACATCCCAGATTATACTCTGCAAAATAGCATCTTGAAAAACTGCGATCCAGTTTTTGTTAATGCTGACATCCAACATACATGAATACTGAACAACAAATCTAATTTAGCTCATGTTTTGTTTTCTTTCAGAATCTGGTGAACACTTACAGCTTCACCATCGACAATCAGGTGCCTAAAGTTAACCAGCTGGAGCGAGATGTTATTAATCTGTCTGAAGATATGGACAGTCTGAAAGAACAGGTACTGGAATACTTGACTTCTGATACAACAACATATGCAGATTTTTTGTAGAATATGTTTATTAGCAAATGAGAAATTCCATAAATCAAAGGATACATATATGTGCTGTGGATCAAATAATTCATGCATCTGTTGTATGTCCAGGCCAGGAAGCAGTCTGAGGATTCGCAGAAAGCTCTTGCTAATGCTGAAAACAGCCACCAAAGAGCAAGAGATCTGGACACCGAGACACAGAACCTCCTCAGAAAAATACAAGGTAAAATCACATAGATTGTTGTTGTTTTTTTTCTTAATAATAATGCTTTACCTGTAATTCTGTGTAGTACTGTGCTGTAGAGGTTTCTTTTAACATGACAGCAGTTTAGTAAATAAACCTTCTCAGAAAAGGCAGTACAGTTTAAAGCTGTCACTAGGGCGGCACCCTTTCAAAAAGTACTAATATGTATGTTTAGGATACTAATTTGTTCCTTTTAGGGGTAAATAAGGTACAATTACATAAGTTACTTGTCAAATGGGGTTAGCAGCACTGCTTTTGTGTGCTGTGTTGATAAATGGCTGCAGGTGTGCTGTTTTCTGACTGTTGAGGTTCAGCTGTATCAGTAATGACTGTATTGTAGCAGACATGTGCTGACAGATCCTGTGTGCTGCAAACAATCCCATAATGCACTCGAGCTGAATGTCTCCAGCCACTGCTCCTAAGGGTTTATTTTGTCCCTCATAATGCATTCAGGTCATTTTGACATTTGACAAAAAAAAAAAAAAAAAAAAAATATATATATATATATATATATATATATTTACATGTATGTATGTATTTATTTATTTATTTATTTTATATTTTATACATATTCAGTTATTTTGACACAGTATGTATGGAGTACCATTAGTGTCAAAAATACTTTTTGTAAATTTAAAAAAAAAAAAAAAAAAAAAAGTAATTTATGCAATAAAAAATTGGTTGTAATTGTAAATGTAACGAATAAAATAAAATTTAATGTAATTATTATATATTTTCCCCATATTTCTCACACTTTTGCACCTGAATTTTGTTGATAAACATAAATATGAACTAATGCAGCATGAAAAACTGGTTTTCAGTGTTTTGGATCTGAAAGTGAAAGTTTAAAATTAATTTATTTTGCATGAAAACATTTCAGAATAACATTTATGTTGTTTTGATGTTTTTTTTGTTTTTTTTTTTAGAAATAAATATGTAGGTTTTAACTATTTTAGAGTGTTAAAAATTCAAGGGAATTTAATCAAATTCTATTGATTCAAATTGGGTTAATCAAAGTAATCCTCAGATTATATGTTTATACAGTGATATATTCAAATAAGATTTCTTATCTATATATATTATGTGTAATTTGACAATTCTAAATTTGCAATTTGCAAAATGCAGTAATAACATGTTAATAACATGGTAAAATGCAAAACTCATGACATTTACTCATTACATTCTTTTGAATATTACCATGTTATTACTGCATTTACTTTTTGTTCTTTTATTTTGAAAAATATTAGGTAATGACTGTTACGCAATAACGATTCTTTGGGTACCAATGAACCTGTAATGCAAAAATTGTATACAGATGTTGAACGCATTATGAGGGTTAAACACCTACAAATATACTCTACATATATAGTTGGCTAATAATGTTCTTTTTTGCTTGAACATTTAGGATTTTTAATCAAATTTTAGAATTTAAATTTATCAATCTGAAACAAAAAAAAAACTTCTAAATGTACAATAATGATTAAGGAGTGAAATATGTACTGTATTTATGATATATGTACATGATTTGTTCTTCAGAGCTCCTGAAGCAGCTGACGGACTCAAACAGCAGTGGATCGGTTCTGCCCAATGCCGACTTAGCCAAACTCCTGGAGCAGTCTCAGAACATGGTGAAGGAGATGCAAAAGCGAAGCTTCACCACGCCGAAAGAAGCAGCTAAGAAAGAGCAAGCTGAAGCAAAAAAATGTACATTTACTATTGATTTAGACCATGCATGTCTAAGCTGCTTATGCTAACAGTCATTACTGACAGTTGCTGTATTAAAAACTTGATGGTTTTCATTGCAGTTCTAGAGAATGTTAAAAACATCATAAAGCAGTGTGACGAGAATGAGGCGGCGTCCAAACGTGTTGATGGTCTACTGAGCAACTATGAGGCCAAAATGAAAGAGTTAGAGGATTTGCTCAAACAGGCTGAAAATATGGTGAGGAAAGCCGACAATCAGAATGACATCAACGCTGAAGGCCTTAAAGATATTCTGGTAAGAATCAAGCAATTTACAATCTTCAGAACACAAAAACACATGCTGTCATGAGAGAATATATATTAAGATTTTGTTTTTTTCCCCTTTTTTTCAGAAACGAGTGAAAGATCTGGAGCGTGAGAGAGACCTTGTCCAGAGTCAGATTGTTCTTGCAGTTGATCAGCTGAAAGAAACTGAGGACATCCTGAAAATGCTCAGTGACAGCAAAACGGTAAACTTTCTGAAACACATAGATGGTACTAGAAACTAGGAGGTTTGCTGGTTAATTTATAATCACACCTCTGGGTTTGGGTGGATGACACATTTTTTCCACGTCAAAAATAAAAAACAATATTTAGCACATATGCAAACAAGTTATTATTTATTTATTTATTTGATCAATCACTGTGCGTTTCCCACGTAATGCCACAATATAAAAATATTATGCTAAAACAATTTTCATATACACTTTTATCATGTATAATTTTAATTATATAGAATTTTTTATTAATTATTTTATTTATATATAGAATGTTATATATCTATATATTTATATAAAAAATGCATATATATTTATATATATATTTTTATTATAAACAATTATAATAATATTATAAAAAAATATATCATAATTTTATTGTTAATTAGGTTTTACTTTTACATTCTGTGCTTTCTTGTTAATATTAGTTACAGTGTTGGCCATTTTGTGTTATTGTTTTTTTTTTTTTTAATATGTCTATATAGTTTTTATTCATTTTTATCACTATTTTAGTTTTACTAGATTTACTATATATATATATAATTTTAATTTTAGTTAACATTTACTTTATTTCTAATGAAAAATTAATTTTGGAGAGAAATATGACCCAGGCATTTCCTCGTGAGACAATTCTAGAATTAAATTTTGAGCAAACTTAATTTTTATGCATGCAATGTTCATATTTAATGCTATTTTGTCATTTATGCATTAATTCGATGGTAACTGACTGTGCAGAACCACGTACAGATCAGTAACTTAACTTTAAATGTAATAATATTTTATCATTTACGCTTTAACTGGCTTATCTAACCGACTAGAACCAATTTCAGATCTGCTTTATAATCAGTTATGGTTTTAGTGATTTCACTGTTGACAAATCCTCTAATGTTCCCACAGGAATACGAACAGCTTGCAGCGCAGCTCAACGGAGCAAAGGCTGAACTCAAGGATAAAGTCCGAACCATCTCACAAGCGGCAGCCAAAGAGAAGATAGTCAAACAGGCAGAAGAACATGCAGAAAACATGCACAAACTGGCCAAACAGCTGCAAGAGTAAGTCAACACACCTATGTGAGATCACCTGTGTGTCACAGGGCGCCTCTCGTTTTCCCACATCACTTTCAATTGATTTTCAGCTCATAAAAATGCCAGTTCCATGTGTTCTACCTTCAGTTTCTTTAACATATTTTTCCCCCAGAGGGAAGAGAATATGCTGATATTTTGTTGATATATGTAATATAAGTGCTGTTTTTGTCCTGGACAGTGCTGTACAGAATGTGAGTGGGCGCTCTGGTGTGCAAACCGCTCTCTCTGGGATAGAGGCGTACAAAAACATCACAGACGCTGTCAACGCTGCAGAGGAGGCGGCGAAGAAGGCCAAAGAGGCGGCAGACAAAGCGCTCAATGTAGGAGATCCCACCAAACGTGCATGAATGTCAAAGTTAGGATACGTGCGGCGGCTGCGAAAATGTCTGAATGTCAATGAATTTGATAACAAAATACCAAACCAAGCATTTATTTGAAAGAAATATAGCACAGGCACACTTTTTAATTCAAACATGTCACAAAAAAGAAGTTTAAAATGGTAAAACAAAATATATTGTGTTGCAAAATGACTAAAATAACTCTTCTAAATGTGTGAAATGGGTGAACATACTGTAGTTAATGAGATAAATTACTCTGTTAGGAAACCTGTGAACTTGAGCGTAACTGATTTAATACAGTTCTAAATTGTTAACCTCCAATTTATTTTCACATTATATGGTTCTGAAAGAAAAATAAAAAATTTGGAAAAAAATAGTGGTAATGTTTGGTACTGCACCCAAACAACATTTTACTAAAAGCTCATTTTTCGAAATATCAACCTCAAATTTGGAACACAACTTGTTTAGATTTATGGTTTTAATTTTGATGCCGTTTTAGAGTAAATCGTGTTTTTGAAAGTACTGAAAATAGTAATTATTATTATTATTATTATTAATTATTATTATTATTATTTTTTTTAAATAACAATTAACTTAAATTTCCATTACTTTTCTATACTTCAGCAATAATGTGTCCAATGTAATTCAAGATTTAAGACAGTTTGATTCAGAAATTTTATTTATATAAAATGTAATTTAGTAAAATAAATAAATAAATAAATAAATCCATCTAAAATATAATGTATTAAATAAAAAAAAAACACCTAAATGATAAAATAAAATAAAATAAAATAAAATAAAATAAAATAAAATAAAAATGTGATTATAAGTGTGACTTTGAGTTTTAAGCACTTTCTTGGGCCAGTGTTTGACGGCTAACATACATTTGATTCTTTATTATTATGTTGTGTATAGCGTTGATTCTTTATTTTTTATTTTTTTCAGGATGTCAGTGAAGGAGACTTAATCAACAGAGCCAAAAATCTGAAAAATGATGGCAATAACCTACTTAAAGATGCCAAAAATGCAGTTAAAGATCTTAAAGGTTTGTGTGAATTTAATGAAACCCTAACTGTGTGAAGAACAATCTACAAAGTACATTTGATTTCAAATAATCAATCAGCTGTTACTTGAACGCTGTTATTCTGTCTTTATTAGGAGCAACTAAAGACCTCAGTAATCAGAAGGAACGCCTGCAAACTGCTGAGGAGAAAAAGAAAGCACTGGAAAAGGAGTTGCTCGCTATTCAGGAGGGTTTGAAAGGAATTCAGAGAGGTGAGAAAAGAACACTGCTTGATATATGACTCTATGGACAAAACAAGCCCATTCCATACATAAGACAGTATGGTTTACAAAGGCTGTATGAAAAGACGAGTGCTGACATGCTTGATTTTTTATGCAGTTTTCTTGCTTAGACCAGCTTAAAGGGATAGTTCACCCAAAAAAATGAACTTTGTCATCATTTACTCACCCTTAAGTTGTTCCAAACCTGTATGAATGTTCAACTTCTGTTGAACACAGAGAAGATATTTTGAAAATCTTTGGTAATCAAATAGTTGCTGGTAGTCATTGACTTCCATAGTGCACTTTTCCATAATATGGAGGTCAAAGGGGTCGAACTTGAGGGCGAACGATGACTGAATTGTAATTTTTGGGGGGAACTATCCTTTTAAGGCAGTTAGCTGGTTTTTCAGGAGGTAAATGAATATGCTTGACACTATGTTTTCATTCTGTCCGATCGCAGATGACATTGGTAATATTATCGACACGGCTAAAAAAGCGGCAGCGGCAGCCAATCGCTCCACGAGTGACACAGTGGAGCAGCTAAACAACATCAAAGCAGAAGTTAGCAAGATCTCCATTAGTCCTTCTGTCTCTAATATGGACAATGTTCTCAATGATGTGGAAACGACCGGTAAGTGCTACACACGTTGTTTTTAATCATATTCCTCTATAACTTCCTCTTTAACTTATGAATTATTTTCTCATTCTGTCTGACAGTCAAAAATCTGAGTGGCTCCATCCCGTCCCTGCTGGATAAAATAGAGGAGATCAATTCTCAGATTAGCGCCGGGAACAACGTGTCTGATAATATTAATCAGATAAAGGAGCTGATCGAGCAAGCACGAGAGGCTGCTAACAGAGTAAGACTATTCATTTCATATATTCTACACTCTAAATTCAATCCAGTGAAAGCATCATTGCATTTTTTTATAGCTTATAGCTTACCAATACAACTTTTAAAACTGCAGCTTGATTTGCTCTATAGATTCAATCTAAAATAGTTAAAATAGAGTTTAATCTCCCCGACAGATATCCGCTAAGAAAAAAGGTACAAAAGCTGTCACTGAGGTGATACTTTTTCCAAAAGTACACCTTATTTACTCCTAAAAGATGCATATTAAGACCTAAATATTACATATTAGTACCTTTTGAAAGGATATCACCCCAGTGACAGTTTTTAAATTAATCTATTGAGGTTGATTCAGCAATATTAAGTATTATTTTTTACTTAAAACCAGTTAACTACCATTGCTACCGTTTTTAGGTTACCATTTTTTCCAGTGTATCATTTTCATGACACATAACCAATTCTCTGAAGTACAACACACTGAAGAGACTTTACATTTATGACTTGCTTGTTCTATGAACAAAAACGTTGCATGCAAAAAAAGGTACAAAATCAGACACTTGGACAGTACCTTTTTAAAAGGTACTAATATTTACCATTTGTGACCCTGGACCACAAAACCACTCATAAGGATCTTTTTTTTTTTTTTTTTTTTATTGATTTATACATAATCTAAAAGCTGCCTGCATAAGTAAGCTTTCCACTGATGTATAGTTTTTTAGGACAATATCTAGCCAATACACAACTATTTGAAAATCTGGAATCTGAGGGTGCAAAAAAATCAAAATACTGAGAAAGTCACCTTTAAAGTTGTCCAAATGTAGTTCTTAGCAATGCTTATTACAATCAGAAATTAAGTTTTGATATATTTATGGAAGGAAAATTTCAAAATGTCTGAATGGAACATGATCTTTAATTAATATCCTAATGATTTTTGTCATAAAAGAAAAATTGATCATTTTTATCCATACGATGTATTGTTGGCTATTGCTACAAATATACCCGTGCTACTCAAGACTGGTTTTGTGGTCCAGGGTGACATTTAGGTACAAATATGTACACTTTATGTACTAATACATACCTTTAAGGTACTAATATGCTCCATTTAGGGGGAAATAAGGTATAGAGGTGTATGTTTCAAAAAGCTTTTGTACCTTTTTTTCTAGAAGTGTAGTTCTCTTATTAATATTTCAAATCTTTTTCAGATTGTTGTGCCTATGAAGTTCACCGGTAATGGGCATGTAGAGCTTCGTCCGCCTCAGGACATAGACGACCTGCGGGCGTACACCACTCTCTCCCTGTCCCTCCAGAGACCCGAGAAACCCCCCAATCGAGGCGATGAGATCAGACGGCGCCGGCGTCAGACATATGAAGACAATCTGTTCGTGATGTACCTTGGAAACAAAGACGTGAGTGTGATTGTACTGTGCGTCAGCTGTGTGAGGAAAAGCATTCAGATCTGTTCATACTACAGTCATTTTAGCCTGAGACTCATGAATGCATTTGTTGAATGTTCTCGCAGGCATCCGGAGACTACATCGGCATGGCTCTTCGCAGTAACATCCTGCACGTCATTTATAAGCTCAATGGAGAGGAGTACGATATGGAGGCATCCAGCATCACTGAGTCCTCATCTGACGTGGCTTTCTTCGACAAAGTCGACCTTTACAGGTATAATAGCATGCATTATTTAAAAAAAAAATATATTGGTATTTTCAGTTTGTTGTCCTTTATTATTAATACACTATTTTTCTATTTAATACTGCAAAGCTGCTTTGACACAATCTGTATTGTTAAAGCGCTATATAAATAAAGGTGACTTGACTTGATTTAGGCAGAAACAATTTGGTTTAAATCCCATTTGTTTCTGAAAAATATATGTTATTACTGTCAGTACAAGTGAAAATGACAGTTTTCAGTAATGCACAGTAAGTGTGATGCAGTAAAAGTGGAGTTACTGCAGTATTATTGGATCCACTTTACTACTATGGCGAATTTGAAGAAAAATTACATTATGTAAAATATCTATATATATATAGTATATATAAGGATTTACTTGTGCATTATTCTCTTTCCAAACAATTTCCAATGGGCAATGTGCTGAATGCATAATTTCTAAACATTAAGCTGAATTTTGAGCTATCACCTGTGCATTTATTATATGCAAACAGCTGTGTTTGTGCAAGCTGTTTTGTCACAAATATAGTTGCTGCCATTAAATATGTTCAAGTTGTGTGTCTGTTTAAAGGAGTGAAGTTGGATGATTTATCCTTTTTGGCACTTTTGTTTGCTTTTGCTCATAAACAAATGTCTCTAGTATAGTTGTAATTGCAGTATATTGTATTCAGTATATGCACCTGTTTTTTTCTCCCCATAACTAGAATTTATCAAGATGCACAAGTCATCCAAACAAAGCAGTACACGTCAATCAATCCGAAGCCGCCACAGCTGAAAGAAAACCTGGGTCAGCTGACACACAACCTTCTGGATCTCAGACCAGAGAAAGTGGTCTTCTATGTTGGAGGATATCCAGATGACTTCAAAGTAAATATGCATTTTTTCTCTGCATTACTCCATTAAAAAGCAACTAATTGTGTTAATAGTTACTCTTCGTTGAAAGTAATCCATTACCTTACTTTTGCATTACTTTTTGTCTGGGCTGAGCTTGCTTATTTATTTTTAATACTAGTAACTTGTGTTACTTGTAGTGCCCAACATTGGTGATGAGCTCTTTCATTCTTGGTGCATTTTTAAGTACATCTTTGTTGTTAAAAAGATCATTTCTCCCTTTTTTTAGCCACCGGCCTCTCTCAACTATGGCAAATACAAGGGCTGCATTGAGTTTTCCACCTTCAATGACAAATTCATCAGTCTGTACAACTTTAAGAACGCTGTTAATATTAACTTAGAAACACCTTGCAAGAGGTAAGCTGTCAGTATGTGCCTGGTGAGATGTTGATGTTTTAATAAGTAATAACATATTCACAGTTAAACAATAATCAGAATAGTATTTAGTAATAGACTGTACATTGCGGCGAGTGTCAGCTCTTTCATTTTATGAAAATGGAAGTAAAATCATGTTTCTCCTTCCATTTGCTCAGACAAATCCCACTAACAATCTCAGAGTCAGATTACTACGAAGGCACCGGTTACGCCAAAATCCTGCTCGAAAGATTCCCCAACTATCTGCAGATCAATCAGAAAATGGAAACCAGAACTAAGGATGCTCTTTTGCTGTATTTCGGAGACGAGAATGATGTAAGAATTTGTTCATACCTACTGAAATCTTTTCCAATGTGTCTTTTATACAAATAAAAGTATTTATTTTTTGAGATTTTCATTCTTGTTTTCTTCATACCCGATCAGGACTTTTTCTACAGCGTCTCTCTTGAGAACGGTTACGTTGTTCTGCGTGGCCAAAACAAAGATAATATTTTAGAGCCAGTCAGAAGTCAGGATGTGGCAAGCCTTTCTCCGGTAAGGAAGCGCAAAGTTGGCTTTTTTCTTTAAGATGTTGTACAGCAGTGACAATTAAATTGCAATTTGTCTTTTGTATTTCAGGAAACAGATGTGAAAGTTTGGATTATTGCAGGAAGAGAGTTTAAAGTCCGAGTAGGGAACACCGAGGTCAAAAGGACGGACGTCATTCCACAATCGTTCAAGTACTACTACATCGGCGGATTACCCAACAATTTGCGTGAGAGGTCTGTCTCGATGTTGCGTGACATTTTCTGTTCAGTACTTTAAGCTTCTGTGCAGAACAGTGTGTTTTTATAGGCGGAGCACATTTAAGACTTGGAAGTAAACTTATGTAACTCAAATGACCTGTTATATGTCAAAAATATCAAGGGAAATTTGATTTCTCAGTTCATGACTCCCTTAAGCTGTCGTTACAAGTAAATGTGATAAATGTGAACCTTTTCAGAACAATCACATGATGGTTTACTAATTCTGAATTATTTTATTACAGATACAACATCACAAGCCCAGCTCTGAAAGGCTGTGTGAAAATCGGAACAGCCGCCGGCTCCACCCCGAGCATTGAAAAGAAAGTGGGCGTCGGCAGAGGCTGCACTAATGAGCTCTTGGTAATCAACTTCATCTTTCATTAGTCATATATACAGCTGACAGTAATACGCTAGCTTGGTTTCATCAATATTCACCCCAATGTAACACAGAAAGGTGGCACTTCTTAACTGTCACACTCTTTTCCAGATGGTCAGGAAGGCTGAATTCAGCCTCGGCAGTTCGTTGGAGAAACTCCATGAAGACTTCAGCTTAGACGTTGTCAGTCTGTCACTGGGCTTCAAGAGTACAAAACCAGACGGCATCCTGCTGCAGAACAGCAAAAATGTGCGTATCTCTTTCACAGTAACATACATTATATGGTCAAATGTGTGTGTGTTCTCATTAATGGGTTTGGCTGTTCAAGTAATTTGTAAGGAAAACCCTTAATGCTAAGAGCTTGAGAGCTTTGTTTATATCTATATCTATATATCATTTATTTATTTTTTTATTTTTTTAAGCAATTAACATGTAACAACACAATTAGTACAGAAACATATTTTACATTGTTCAAAAAATAAATAAATGCATACAAATACTATTTATATATATATACTTTTTTTAGTTTTGTTTTCTTAAAGCAATTAACATAACATAACATGTGAACATTTAACACATTTTAATACAATTAGGAAAGGAACATATTTTACATCGTAGCTACTGTAAGATTGAAAATGTATTTTCTTGCCTCTGAAATACATATTGAAATATATTTTGGTAAGTGGAGTTTGAAACTAAGTATATGTTTTATATCAATTATGTATTTCACTGAGTTTCAGTATTTACAAAATATATTTTGGCCAGAAAAACAGCATACATATATGAAAAAAAATATTTATTTTTTGCTGTAAGGGTATCTTGTGCTTCAGTGGAAGCATGAAAATTGAACCTTTGTGCAAAGTACACATGCAACACAAATTAGCTAATTGTGCATTTTATTATTGATTTAGGAATTGTAGTGACTTTTTACTGTAGTGAAAAGTAAAAGATTTAAAATGCATTTATTGTACACTAAGTATAGTTCAAGTCTGTTAACATATTTAACATATCGCTTGAGACTTACTGACATAAAAATTACAATTAAACTTGATTTGGAGAACTACTTGTGCACAATGCACATTTCTTTATATTAAGCCTAAAATATGTGTTAATGTCACTATTGATGAGGATTGTGTGATATTTAAATAATGTGGGTCTTTAAATACAAAATATTTAAAGTGTACCTAAAGTATACTCGCAATAGTTCCACTTTAGCACAAACAAATGTACTTAAGAATATCTTTAGCTGGACTTCAGCACTACTTCCGCACAATTAAAGTGCATTAAGTACAAAATTAGTTGTTCCAGTTTAGCAGACTTTAAATATACCAGTTTAGTATAATAAAAGTACAATTGCAAGGGAATTTTATGACGTACATAATATGTGAATGTATTTGTAGTATACTTTGTATGAAATAAATGCATTTTAAAATGTATTTTTCACTAGGGTAAATGTTATTTTTTTCAGACTTTAATTTTATAAATCTGTCAGAGTTCTAAGGCTTTCTGTTTAATATCAGTTTTAAATAAAACAATCCTATATTTCAGTGTGACTTTTATATCATGCAGCACGTCTCATTGTGTATTTATCGTTGGCACTGTGATTTCTCTGTGGCAGAATAAAAACATTGAGCTTTCCATGGAGAACGGATACGTGCTCCTGAAATTCCAGGGCAGCGTCTGGAAGTCTGCTAAGCAGTATCAGGATGGCGAATGGCATTATCTCACTGTTTCCGGACAGGGCCAACGGTAAGATTCATTTGCCTGGAAAAAACATTTTGACAATCTCTTGAAATGACTGTAATACATTTTTGACGAACTACAGTTGTTAATGTGGTTTGACAAAGTAGTATATGATTACAAGAATAACATTTGCATTATTCTTTACTCCTTTTAGTGTAAAAATAACTGTGAAAACAAGTTGTAGCTAATGGTGGCCCTATAAATTAAATAAATGAAGTGTGCAATCAATGCTCTGTATATTTATAAAAGCAGCCACATGTAATCCCAGAATTTAAATGCTAAATAAGCTTTCCTAATTTTTTATGATTAATATCCACCTTAGCATTGAACTACGAATCGATGAAGAAGATGTTGGCCAGCAAGCGACGGGATCTTCATCTGGACAGTATTCATCGAGCGTAACCCTGGGCAAAGACACATTCAAGGGCTGCATCTCCAACCTTTATCTGAGGAGGTCATTATTAACTTGCTTTAATTCCCTCATAAACCTGTATTTACACTGTCTCTGGGTTTAAACCAGTGTAAGTGTGTGTTCTGTGTCAGCTCACGTGTGTTTGTGTTTTTGCAGAACTGATTCTCTATACAGAGTGGAGGATCTGAGCGCTTACTCTCCCACAGGAAACGTGTTGTTGAACACATGCAGCGCCACACGCAATATGTAGTTATCAGCAGGTTAGTTTATCATCATGATTAAAACAACATCGCAATATTTTGATTTAACTGCAAACTCAGTGTCTGTTTTGTGTTCTTCGTTTCCAGAGACGAGGAGTAGCTGACGCAGACGTTTCACATGGAGATGTTTGGAAGAAATGCTGTTATATTACAACATAACCATCTCACTTTAACTTTAACTGCTACATTTCATTATTTCAATTTGCATAATTAAAGATATTTTCGTGGCACATCTGTGGTAGTTTTCATTTCAAGGCCCAGTTTTTGATATAGAAATTGTATTTTAAAATAATTAAATAACAGTTGTGCGCTACTGGAAACCTCTGCTGTGTTACTGCACTCATTGGCATCAGAATGTTTTCCTGTACTTTTCCACCACGTGTTAGATTATGCATTGTGTTTAACAACATTTCATGGTGATGAAATGGAATAAAATGTATTAAAATAAAACTCTTTTGCATTGCTTTGGCTTGATAGCTAGAATTTTATGTGGACACAAAATAAACACATTTTTTACACTTTCTGCATAGTTTGATAAAACTAGATCTATAAATTACATAAAGTTATATTAATGACATTATATAGAATTATAATCTTATTTTGGCTACTACTACACTGACCAAAATTATTATTAAAAACACTTTTTTGCCCCCATTTTTCAGAATGGGGGCAAAAACAATGGGCCTCAGAATCTCATCACGGTATCTCTGTGCATTCAAAATGCCATCAATAAAGTGCACTACGCCTGCCCATACCATACGCCTGCCCATACCATAACCCCACCGCCATAATGGGCCACTCGATCCACAACATTGACATCTGCAAACCGCTCACCCACACGACGCCATACACGCTGTCTGCCATCTGCCCTGTATGGTTGTGAGGCTGGTTGGATGTACTGCCAAATTCTCTGAAATGC
>JAHKKF010488060.1:0-11821 GCA_019740295.1 Labeo calbasu | reverse complement strand
AAGTTGAGGGAGAAAATACGATTAAAGTTTTTTGACATACCCTAACTGTCTGAATACACAGAGTTCAGGGAGAAAGGCAAGATGAGCGTTTGAGATTAAAAAGTATTTAAATTGTATTTTTAAAATTAAAATGACCGATCGTTTTGCTAAATAAGACCCTCCTTCCTCGGCTGGGATCGTTTACAACCGCATTTGGGATCGTTTGAAGCCGCATTTAAACTGCATTTTGGAAGTGTAAAATCGGGGTACCATGCAGTCCATTATATGGAGAAAAATGCAGAAATGTTTTCCTCAAAAAAACAATTCTTCACGACTGAAGAAAGAAAGACATGAACATCTTGGATGACAAGGGGGTGAGTACATTAAATGTAAATCTTTGTTTTGGAAGTGGACTTCTCTTTTGATGCAGCATTAATACTCATCCCTCTCTGAATGGTGCTGTGAAACCAGACACATCTGTGTTTGTCTTTTCAGTGTATTTGGGACATCCACAACAGGTACAAAGCAGCGACTGTAGTTATCTCCACCATGGTCGATCGCGCCATGTTATTATTCACTTCATTATTTATTGCAGATTTGTTTACAAACAAGGAACATTTTGACAAAGGATTTTCAGAAAGATTGAAACTAAAAGACAATGCTGTGCTCAATATATTGGATCTGACAATAATGTTGCACCACACAAGTCTGAGTAACTGTTTTTATTACGTGGTCACTATTGTTTTGTCTGTTATTACAGATTGTTTGATTTGGACTGAATATTTATTTTTTTTAATCTAAATCACAGCAGCATCTATCTATGAAGGATGCAAGCTGTCAAACAACTATTAGCCAATCATAGCAGTGTCCGTTTACTTCCAAGGGCTGTGCGATATTAAAGAAAAATGCGTTATGCGATAACTCGTTAAATAATGCAATATTCGATTAGACAGTTTAACATCAGTTTAGGAATTGAATAATAAATAGGAAAAGTAAAACACTGCTTGGTCTTCACTCTATGAATTCAATATGCACTGATTCTTATTTAAGCTACAAAAGTTATTTAGGCAAGAGCAATGAGCGAATTTTTTTTTTTTTTTTTTTTTTTCTGTCTTTTTTTTATGGCCCCAAATACTGCAAGCTGTAGCAACATGCATATTGCGATACGTACATTTGCAATATTTCGATATATTGCGCAGCCCTACTTCAAAGTGTATTCAAATAGTGTGTTCTGATGATGGGGGTCAAAACAAAACAGGACAGAAAATACTTCTAAATTATGATGTATTTTGATGTAAAAATCTTGATAACATTATAAGTGGACCTCAGAGAACAGTTAAAAAAAAAAAAAAACAGCGAGTTCATGACCACTTTAATAAAAATACCCTGCAATTGTACTTTTAATGTACTAAACTGGTATACTTAAAGTCTGCTAAATTGTAAGTAGTGCTGAAGTCCAATTAAAGATACTTAAGTATATTTGCTTGTGTTAAAGTGGGACTGTTGCAAGTATACTGTAGGTAGACTTTAAATATCTTGCATTTAAGGACCAGTATTATTCAAAGATTATACAATCTTCATCAGGAGTGTGATTAACACAATTTAGGCTTAATATTAAGAAATGTTATATTAAGAAAGTTTAATTATAATTTTTATATAAGTAAGTCTCAAGTGATGTGTCAGATTTGAAAAATATTTGTATTTTAAATATATTTTTTGCTAGGGCAGTTACTCTGAACAATTAGCATTGTGCTTGTGTATTATAGATTATTTACTGAAGGAACAATTACAGGGCATTCACTAATGAACATATGGTAACACTTTACAATACATGTGCATAAATGTGCATTAATTCATGCTTAATTAATGCACAGATAATCACGAGTTAATGTATCATTCATGAAGAACTAAACCATTTACTTATTACTACATCAGCAACTAATGAACATTCTATATGATTAATAGATTAAGTAATCATAAATTGTTATTAGTTAAATGTGTCATAATGTATTATTTCCCTAATAACTTATGTGTTAATTACCACAGTGGTTCAACTTCCAGTTGTCTGCTTTAAATACTCATTAGCTAATGATTTGCAAATGTATCATTATGTTGTGACTTTACTTGCTGAGGCACATAACTAATAACTAATTGTTAAATATGTCATTGTGGTTATGGATATAGAAGTAGTTAGTCATGTGCCTCAATGAGTTGGAGCCATGCAATTCAACTTCCAGTTAATTAATCATTTTCTAATGATTTGCAAAGACATCAAGTTATGACTTTACTTGAGGCACATGGCTAACTAATTCTAAATCCATAACCACAATCACATTTACTTAACAATTAGTTAATAGTTCTGTGCCTCAACAAGTAAAGTCAAATCATTAGCTAATGATTAATTAAAGCGGACAACTGGAAGATGAAATGCGTGGCTTCAAACCATTGTGGCAATTAACATGAATTTACACTATTCGTTAATAAAATAAGTTATTAGGGAATTAATACATTGACACATTTAACTAATAACAATTTATTGATTACTTAATCTATGAATCATATCGAATGTTCATTTGTTGCTGATGAAGTAATTATTAATAAATGGTTGAGTTTTTCATGAGTTACATATTAACTCATGATTATCTCTGCATTAGTTAAGCATGAATTAATGCATGTTTGTGCACCCGTATTGTAAAGTGTTACCTAATATTTATTTTAAAGCTATTCCAGGCAAGCACATTTTCCCTACATTAAACCATGCCCTGTTATCAATGGTGTTGACCACCTTTTAGACTTTAATGTTTAAAATCCCATTACAAATTTCTTAATGTGTAAATGAATACATACATAAAGCCAAGTTAGTCATCAAAGGTTTCATGTCATGCCCTAATTGACCCTTCGCAAACAGCTTGATTGACAGGCGATTTGACCAATCACAATGCCATTCTGTCCAACAAACAAATCAGACAGGAGAGTAGATTAACTTCAGTGGACTTAAACTTGAAAAATGGTGTATTGATGTCTTGAAATAAAATGCGTTCTGATGTTCATTCATGTTTTTCGTGCTGTAAGTAAAGAAAACTGATCCAATAAGGCAATACTGAGATCTGTTACAACACATTAAACAGCCACAAAATGGTATTTATTGTTTGAATTTCTTACAAAACGACAACATTTTAAAGCTGAGACCTTGTTTCATATCAGAAGTAACCTGCTCTGTCTTGTCTGCCGGCGTGTTGTCAGTTTCCTCTTTGCTCCACGATGAATTTTTCACTGCAGATTTTGGGCCTGTCACAGTACAAGTGTCAAATATGGAAATAATGCTTGACAGTTCACAAATATTGTTTTTTTTTCAGTATGTCAGTATAGATTAACCAAATCAGCAGGTAATTACTTAGCCTAATCACTTTCGGCAACCTCATTGCAACAGCAAGAGATGTCTTGTTTGCTATTTGTTTTGAATGTGATACAATAAAAAGACCCTGTACGGCAAAAACAATGACAATTAATGTCTTTCTGTTGAGATGTCCTTTAGGGATGTATGTAAAAACAACACACAATGCGACCAGTGTAATGTGATTCACTAAAAAAATTACTCTTTTTGGTAAATTGAAAACATACAGCACGACAAGTGTAATACGATTCATGAACAAATTACTCCAGTTCTTGTTAGTAAAATGACAGATAGCGCAGCAAGCTTAATCCCATTCATAAAATAAATGACTCAAATGAGTTGTTTCTTTTTAGTGAATCAAAAACACAAGAAGACCAGTGGAGCCTTGATTCAAGACCTAATGATGTAATAAAATACTTGTGTAAATGCATTTATCTCTAAGTGCCATTACACAACCTGTTTCTTTTTTACTATTCATGGTATATATAACTTTTCAGAAGCAGCTTCAGTGCTGGCTTTGTAGTGTAAAGATGGAATAATGCTTATTTGATTACTGCTTTTGGCCTATCTGCATTACTGTGAGGAACAGAGTCTTCTGTGGTCAGCCTTGATCTCAACAGACTGAAAGCAAAATGACTCATCTCTGAGATGTTTCTCACACACAGGCAATAAGCTCCTTTGGTCCTTGTCCCCATCTGCCCTTTGCAGTTGTTTGCTTCGGGAACACTTGCAATTTTGTGGAGCGCTTGCTTGCGGCTGACTTCCCATGAAGTGTCAGGACGCCAGAAGGTATGAGGTTGTTTTTCCTGTAAAACACTTTATATTTTTAGTTATTTAATCTAGATTGAATGCCAAAAAGAGTATATGAAAGCTAAATGAATGAAAATGACTAACAGACATTGTCTACTGCCTAACTGGTTGTATTGTCCTCAGATAAAAGGGACTGGAGAACAGGAGAGAAGAGTGAGGGAAAAGGATATTGCAGGAACTAGCAGGCACAGAGGAGGCATTTAAGATTTTAAAAGCTTTTGGCTCTCTTCCTTCAGGTCACTATATATTATATGCCCCTAATACACGAGGAGATGACAGCCAACAAGATGACTCAGTTCCGGAGGCTGGCGAAGGAACGGTGCTAATTTTATACTCTTTAATGTGCGTAAGAGAGGACTGATCAAACATGAAATGTTCTCTCTCCAGATGTATCACACATGACTCATCCATCACTCAATAGAGTTACATAAGGCAGCCTGTTTTCATCATTTGTTGACAACACCACACATTCTTGCCGTCCTTGCGCTGACTTTGAGGAACTATGTCAAGTGTTCATCGGTATATCTTGGACAGCTGGCGCCCCTTACTGGTGAGATATAAGAATAGAGTTTATTTCTTGGCAGTACGTAGAATAAAATTAAAAGTACTTTAGCTGAATAAATAAGCTTTCCATTAATATATGGTTTGTTAGTATATGACAATATTTGAAAATCTGGAATCTGAGGGTGCAAAAAAATCTAAATATATTGAGAAAATCACCTTTAAAGTTGTCCAAATGAAGTTCTTAGCGATGCACATTACTAATCAAAAATCAGGTTTTGATATATTTACAGTAGGAAATGTAAAAAATATCTCCAAAAAACATGATCTTTACATAATTCCCTAATGATTTTTGGCATAAAAGAAAAACCGATAATTTTGACCCATACAATGTATTTTTGGCTATTGCTACAAATATGCCCGTGCTACTTATGACTGGTTTTGTGGTCCAGGGTCACATATGACATTGTGAAATTGAAATGCCCATAAATGTTTATATTTATAAAGCTGTGATGTCATAATTTTAAAGTTTATGTTGGTTTGCAAAGGCTTTGTGGTGTGCTTTCCATAGCTGATTATCATGGAAAACCCATTGCAACCCATTTACATTTATGCATTTGGCAGAAGCTTTTTAAGCAAAACAGCTTCCAAGTTTGACATTTTAAGAGTGTATGCATAGCCTGGGACTGTTTGAGCACTGTTCTTTCAGTGGATGTCTTACTTTTGAACAATATTTTCTTGGGGCTGGTATGTATGTACATATCATGTATGTATGTATGTATGTGTGAATGTCCACTATTTTCATGCAGGAATGGCAGCAGAAAAAATATGATTTGGATGACTGGAGAAAACCAACAGAACAGTTGTATGTCTTTATGTATTTTTGACCTCATAAATGAAAATAAATTATTTTACTACAATGACCTGCATATGATGCAGCATCTCAGGTTTCAAGTTAAATTTCACTCTCATTCTCATTGATGGCTTGTTTCCCAGCTAAGACAAACAGCAAGTTTGTTTCTCACCAGCTTTTACAGTCTGGGGTGGAGAACTTCGGTCCTGGAGAGCCGCAGCCCTGCATAGTTTTGCTTCAACCCAAATCAAACGCACCTGAACAAGCTAATCAAGGTCTGAAGGGTTACTAGAAAGCAACAGGCAGGTGAGTTTTAATTGGGGTTGGAGCTGAACTCTGCAGAGCCGCGGCTCTCCAGGACCGGAATTCCCCACCCCTGGTCTAGACTTTTGTATGTGCAGAGATATGCATACACTAACTAGTGACAAAATTGTCTTAACACAATTACAGTCCTCTGTTGAAGCTCTAATACTGTGAAGTGTAGCTAGTGCTGGGTAAATTATGCACAATTTATCATCCACTACTGATTCTAAATTACATGATGAAAGTTGTAGTCAGTAATGTAATCTGTTGGATTACATATTTTAGGTAATGTGTCTAAATCCTTTTTGAGGAAGTCGTGTCTCTTTAAAAGTGAAATGATTTCTGTGAATCCAGTGATCAAATGCTATGCGGCCTCTCAATTTTTCATGTAACTATAGCCACATGATTAATAGCTGGTCTGTGTGTACAATTCAACCCGCCTTGAAAAAGAAAACTTGAAAGTACATAACTTTTTGAACGTCTGTAAGTAGTAGGTGTTTTTAGAATGAATGAATAAATAAATGAATAAAAAGGCTTTACAGAAAGATTAAGAAGTCAAAAAGTGAAAGATTTTCAAATTAAGCAAAGCAGATTAATTAGTTGATCACTTTGAATAATAATGCCATTCAGTTACATATAATGCCATGCAGTGCTGTGTATTGTTTTATGACCTTATTATATTCATATTTTTACCAAATAGTTGACCCCCCAGCTATCTGAGTTCTCATTCGCTTGTCATTACTCCTGTTCAACATTAGAGCTCAGAAACATGGCTGTTGCAAAATTGAAAATGTTGTTATAGGTTTCCTCTTTATTTATTTTATTATTATTTTTTTTTTAGAAACAAGGCATTGTTTTAGAGTCCATTGAAGCGCTGAGAGATGTACTCAGGAATGTGATGATTTAACAGTTTATTCTGAGTGATCTTTTATTTTTCCTTCCTGTCTGTTCCTCCCCTTGTGTTGTCTCTTATCTTACATTTACAGCATCTGATGACTTTTGCTTTTTTGACAGTAGATGCTCTAGTCTCAGCTGCACTAGATGTAGTCGATTCGATAGAGTAACAACTCCCCCTGCTGGTCGTCCTGTGCTACCGCAGGAATGGGGCATGTTTGAACTCTTCTGATTTTATTTTTTTTTTAAATTGTTTAGAACTGCTCCACACATAGCAGATTTTACTCAGTGAAGTGCTTTTGACATACTGAAATAAATCAGGCTATTTCTTTTCAAGAAGATTAATGTATTTTTAAAGAACATGTTTTGAATCCTTGCATGTACTTTTACCTCAAAATTACCATTTTACTCTGATTTGTTTTTGGTAAAATTTTAAATGGTAAAGAATGACAGCAATAAGATTTCGTAATTCCCTAGAATTGTTTTAAACCTAATTTACATTTTGGCTACCTATTCTGTCTTAATGGTCTATAAAGTTTAATTTTTATTATAAAGAGATAATTTATTTAATTGAGCAAGTGTATAGATGCATGTAAAATGTATTGTTTGGGCAATATATTATGCTGAATATTATTTATTCATGAAGTATCCATAGTTCAGTTTAAAACACACAATACCATAATTAAATCCATTCACTTAATTACATGTGGAAAAGTCCATAGATTCTGTATGGACCTCCTCATATCTGAATGTCCAGTTATTAGCAGCGTTTGCCACAGAAAATAAGTGTTAATAATTCAAGGTTGCAGTTATGTAAAAGTGCATGCACAGTAGAAATGGATTGGGTTGGAATGATTCCTAAAAAATATATAATGTTAAATACTGTGAACAAAAGTAAAGTTTTTGTCCTTTTTAGCTTATTATGAGAATTAATATTTCCTAGTCCTAATAGTAGGATCACCTCTAAAATTTGAATTTATAAGTACAGTACAGAGTGTAGCAGGCCCATAGAAAACAAAAAGGGTTTGATCATGCTATGTGCAAAATATATAATGGACTATAAGGTGACACCCACAGGTAATATATAGACATAACGAATAGTGATGGGAAGTTCGGATCATTTTACCGACTCGGACCTTTGAGTCTCGTTCAGCAAAATGAACAAATCTTTTTTTGAGTCATTTCGTTCATTTTAGCAAAATATAATTAAAATGTTACCTGTTACCTCCCTAACACATCTACTGCTTACACAAACGTTGATCACACTTAAAACAAAACAAAACTATAATGCTATAAGAAACAGAAAATATTAATTAATCGTTTACCTGGGTCTTCAGTCTATGATTCGCTCACCTCGCCTCTTATCTAACAAGTTTTCGGGTTTGAGTCGTTCGTTCATCACCTGACAGGCCAATTAGCTAAGCAACGCAGTCTGAGCCGGAAAAAGAATTCTCGAGTCTTCGGGTTCGAGTCGTTCGTTCATCATGTGACAGCCCCATAAGATGAACAAACGACTCTAAAAACCCGAAGACTAGAAACAGGTGAACTAATTCCAGTACAGAACCTAATAGGATGTTGCGCATGCGCGACTGAACGAATCACACCCCGAGACGAATCGTTCATCCCGAGTCACATTAAAGATTCGTTCAAAATGAACGAATCGTTCAAGAACGACCCATCACTAATAACGACTGAGATCTACCGGTTCCTGTACTGTCGGAATTTGCTGTCGAAGTGAAGGGCAGGTAAATTTCTGTCCAGTCCAACTTGTTACATAGCTTAGTTTGATATTTTAATGGTAACACTAATTTACTTTTCTTTTCTTTTTCATATCAGATGTGTTCTAAAGCCAGCCTAATCTAAAAACACTTGGTTGTTTTGCCTAAGTTCATAAGCCGCTTGACGTGTACATTGATCGCATCGTGAATTGTTTTAAATGTTAGTTACATTTATTTGTACGTAAACTTTAGTATGTTGCCACACTTTTATATCTAGTAAGGCATTTATAGTGTGTTCTCCTAATAGCCTAATGGCGACGCATACATGTGCTCAACCCATCGTCCCCGTATACTGCCGGATTTTTTGGGAATCATGTTCAACGAATTAATTTCGCGAATCGTTCAACTTGAAAAACTAATTACTATAGAACTCACAAACGTAAACAGCAGTTATGAACAGACAAAATTCAATTTGGTTTTGGTTTCGATTTGGTTGCATTCAGTCTACGGAAAACCCGGAATGGAACAGTGTTTTTTTTTTCAAAGAAGTCCTTTGCATGAGTTGTAATATGTGTGTATATATATATAGAGAGAGAGAGAGAGAGAGAGAGAGAGACGGAGAGAATGTATATTCATAAAAATAATAAATGTGAAATAAAGTTTGAAATATTGTATATTGTTATGCTAATGTGCTTAAATTTATGTCTTCAGGTTTAAAATGCCTGCAGCATGGCATGTGCACAGCAATCTGCTACTGAGTACCTCAGAAACGCCAGGAAAAACCTGGTGAATAATTTGAAAAACCTTCCTGTGATCGTTGAGAATCTTTATCAGCAGAATGTTTTCAATGATCATGAGGTCGATGCTCTCAAAGCTGAGAGGACAGAGTTTGATAAAGTCAGATGTATACTGGATTGGGTCATTAACAAAGGTGAAATGGCCAGTTATGAATTACTCAGGATTCTGGATGTCACTCAGAAGAGGACATTATCTTCTAATTTACGCTACTGGATCAGCTGTTTTCCCTTCAGATGGGAAGATACAGAGGCCAGTTATTCATTTGGTGAGTAGAAAAATGAAGAAAAAAAAAACTGGTGAAATCAACACATTTTCAATAAAATGTTATGCTTTTGTTGCTATTTTAGGTACAAGGCCCTGTCAAATCTACCAGACACAGCTCAAGATGAAAGCAAAATGTATCCTGAAGAACCAAAGGGAAGGTTTTCGTAAATATCTGGATGACAAGGCACAAGGACAGTTTCGTTTTATACCACTTGTTTTGGAGACTGACTCTGTTATGAAAACGCAATTCAAAATAAAATTAAAAAACAAAAAATCCAAAAAACTACGACCCAAGAAGCTGAGAGCTTACATTCCTAATGTGGAACAAGCACTGTCACCTGAGTATCTCCTGAAATGGCAGGACAAGAACATCCTTATCATAGGCAAACCTGGAGTAGGAAAGACTACAGTTGTCCAGGAAATGTTGCGTTGCTGGGCAGAGAAGGATGGCAGAGAGCTGGACTACATGTTTTACTTTGATGAAAATGTTTTGGCCCTCAGTTCTAGTGCTGCCAATTTGAAATCTGTTTTGTTTGATGTGTATTTAAAACCAGTGGATAAAGACAGAAAAGACGTGTTTCAAGATATTGAGGAAAACTCTGAAAATGTTGTCATCGTGTTTGATGGTGTGATAGATTTGGAAGAAAATTCCATCTTATGGAAAATCATGAACCACGAGCTCCTGCCCGATGCCAAGATTGTGATCACATGCAGATCAGAGGTGGAAGATGATCCACTTTTCTCAGTTTGGCCGACACGGAAAGTGTATGTGCAAGGATTCAGTGAAGAGTCTATCAACACCTACTATCAGAGTATGTTGGGTCATGATCCTGTTCTTCTAGATGTTATTTTGAAGAATCAAGAGCTGTTCAGTCTTAGTCATGTTCCATTGTATGCATTCATGATTGTAGACTTGATTAAGTTTAAAAATGACACTGTATGCAACCATCCACATACAGTCACAGAGATGTACATCCACATTTTCCGTCTTGCTGTGAAGAAACATGGGCATAAAAAAAATAATCAAATAGATAGGTACCTGAATGAGATGAAAGATCAGGTTCATCCCTTGATGGAAAATGCATTCAATGCAACTATGCAGAAGTGCCTAACCCTTCCAGATATTAGCTGTGATGAGAAAGACATTTGTCATGCTTTTCTGAAAATTATCACAACAACAGACTCACCAACATCTGCAACAACACACTGTGCATTTCTCCACAACACAATGCAGGAATTTTTCTCAGCTTTGTGGCTTCTTGGACATCCAGAAAAAATTGAGAAAGTCCTACAGCTCTGTCAGACTGAGGAGCATAAACACACGAGACATGTTCTTCCTTTCTTATGTGGACTTCTGGGAGAACACAGCATTAAACTCCTCAAGTGTCTCTTCTCAGAGGATCAGATTAAGAAAACATCTGACTGGTTTATTGAGAAGCTTTTGGACACTTTTCTCCAGCCTCAGAGTGAAGAGTTTGATCTTCTCTATGTGTGTCAGTGCTTGTATGAGCTCCAGTCTCCTAAAGCCTGCTTAATGTTGCTGGAAAAGATGAACCATCAACTTGATCTAGAAGTGGATCTTGATCCTCATCAGTGTTGTGCTTTGTCTTATGTGATCAGTCAGTCCAGAGATGAAGAGGTTTATCTGAATCTGGAGGACTGTAACGTGACTGATGTAGGAATGAACATGATGCTCAACTGCTCACCAAACATCAGGTACTAGAAATCTGGATGGTTAACTAATCATCCAACATTATTATTTTGTTTTTAATAATTCTAGATGTAGTGTTTTAATTATGCCCCTTTTTACAAGATGCAATATATGTCTAAAGGCCTTTCCACACTGAGAGCAAAGCGAATCGCCGACGAATGGTGCTTTCACGCCGAGCGCGAACCGATTGTTTGTCTTCCGCTAATTCATGCCTGCACGCTAGGTGGCGCGCACGTGGAAGAAAACGGACAGTGCTCTCCTCCAGATCACATAATTAGCCTTTTTCACACTTCCGTGTTTCTGGCTTCCGGATTGGCGCTTGCAGGGTAAACGTTTTTCCGGTGACAGCAGCGGCCGTACTGAACAAGAGTAAGTTCGGGAATCAAAGTCTATTTTTACAAAATAGATACTATGATATATACCGGTGTTTTACTCTAAAAATAGCAAACATTTATTCAAAAACTATGTGTCAGTGTCTGGTCATCACAAATACATTTATTTATTTAATTATGAATGTTAGCACTTATAATACAGTACAGTTTTAAGTTTTGCCGTACTGTCTATTTGGTGCTGGCTGTGCATTATGACTCTTCACA
>JAHKKF010488050.1:0-15371 GCA_019740295.1 Labeo calbasu | reverse complement strand
CCTTACAAAAAATAAAAAAAATAAAAGTGCATTTAAATGTGTCTCACCTGCAAAAAAAAAAAAAAAAAAATATATATATATATATATATTAATATATATATATATATATATATATATATACACACACACATACATACATATGTACACACACATTCATTTTTTCTTTACATTTTTGTTTATTTTTCTTTCAGATTTTTTTGCTATAATATAATTGCTTTTTTTAATATAATATAATCACATTTTGTCAGGATTACTTTTTTTTAATACTTTGTTTTCTTCCTTTTATAAATTCTAAATCACAATTGACTTACTCTTTACATCTTTTCAATCCTGTTTGAGTTTCTTCAGTGGAACATAAAACTGGAATATATTTTGAGTCTCTGTGTTATTTATTTACTTTCTTCTGTACAATGGAAGTCACCTACATTCTTCAAAATATGTTCTAATGCTTTCACAGAAGAAAATAAGCCATATATGTTTGGAATGACATAAAGGTGAGTAAATAATGAAAGAATGTTCATGAAGATACCGTGCATATACATGTGGTCACTATATAATCCACAAACAGGCAACCAATAAAAGTTCAGAACTCTCTAGTTTCTCTCAAACAGACTTACAGCACTTCCTCTGCTCTTCCTTAAAATAGTCCCGAACAGGCAGACTCGAACTCATCGAGGGCCGAATGTAGGAAATAGAGTGAGAAGAATCTACTTTGCTCATGCAGCGGCAGGTAATGGAAAGAGCGAGCGTGAAAGTGAGCGGCGTCGTACGCAGCGCTGCCTCGGCTAACAAGCGTTTAGCTGACAATGGGTTAAAGCCAAAGGTTTGACGTCTCTCAACTTTCTCGGCTCACAGATACTTTAGTTGGATCTAATTGCTCCCTGAGGGACCAATCCTGTGGTCAGGCCGGCACGGTGCATGCTGGGTAACCTTCGCCTCTCCAAAATATAGATCTATATGAGCAATATTCACCATTTTGGACTAAATAATACGAGCGGCTCCGTCATCACAGCAGAGCTCAGTGATAATACTGTTATTCTCCAGAAGAGATGAAAACTGATGTCTCAAGTCCCACGACACAAATTAAATCTCATAATCCCAAATATTTCAAATACCCAGGATTAAAATGGGAGATGAAGAACTACAACACGTCAAATCAAATAAAACCACATTTAAAATATGACAAAACTAGATCTTTACATTTTCTGCATAAAATGTGATGGGTTTTTGACTATGAAAAACCTGCACAATAGTAAGGATTTAGGAAGTTTGTTATAAAATATTCAAATATAGACAGATCATGTTGCAATTTCTGTTTCCACTGGACTCAATTTGTTTATCTCCCTTCAAGACTGTGGGTAGTTTGGCGCTGACTGAGCAATTAAACACTGTTTACTGAAAATTTGGTTGAAACATTGCGGCTATCGGTCATTTTTTAATTACTTAATTTTGGCCGACAAGTTTTGGAAGTAGGACTTTTATTTTGACAACACTGAATGCAGATGTGTCGTCTTTTTTTGCTTGTTTGTTTGTTTTGTTTTCTTTGTGTAACAGTTCTATCTAATGAAAGTCAAACTTTGCAAAACCGTTTCATATATTTATTTTTATTTTTTTATATTTAATAATGTTTTATATTTATATATATAAGTTTTTTTTTAAATAAAAAATAATCATGAAAAAAAAAAAATAAAACTGCAATTCAATTCACGAAAATTAATAAAATAAATAAATGTTAAAATCTAAAATAACTAGATATGAATATATATGAAAAAGCTATATTTTTTATTTATTATTATTATTATTATTTATATACAGTTATTATTATATAGTTAAAAACCTAGATATATGAGGAAACTTTATTTTAAAAGTGTAATTTAATTTAGGCAAATTACTAAATGTAATAAAATAAATAAATGCTAATACACACACACACACACACACACACACACACACACACACATAACACACACACACANGTAATTTAATTTAGGCAAATTACTAAATGTAATAAAATAAATAAATGCTAATACACACACACACACACACACACACACACACACATAACACACACACACACATATACATATATATATATATATATATATATTGATAAATTAATAATACATAATAATAATAAATAAAATAAATAAATAATAATTGTGTAATTTAATTCATGGAAATTAACAAAAAGAATAAAATAAAAATCTAAAATAACCCTATATATGAATATATATGAAAAAAGCTATATTTTTATATACGTTTTATTTAATACTTCATTTTTTTTTTTTCATTTTTTTACGTTTAATTTTAGAGTTTCATTTACGTTTCATTCACGTAAATTAATAAAATGAATAAACTAACAAAATCTAAAATAACTCTATATATGAACATACATACGAAAAAGCTATAATACTTTCATATACTGTTGACATTCACCAAATATGCAAGTCTTTAAAGATCTAATAAACATTTAAATGAACATTTACAGAATTATTTTTATCAACATTTTTTTTTCAAATCGATTAATTCTCAAAATATTTGTCTATAATTATTTTAGTAAACGTAAAATTTAATTGCAGAAATTATGCATATGCTATTTACCATGACTTTTAATTTAAATACTGTGAATCCATATTGACTTTATGTTGGCTGATATTTTCACAATAATCATAATTATTGTCATTCAATTTTTTTTTTTTTTGCTTTATATTTCATTATAGTTATTGCACTTTCACATAAGCACAAATCAAGCATCAACATCAACTTGCATGGTTTGCTTACAGATTTAGTTGCAGCAAAATGTGCAAACAACAGCATAAAAGACAACAGACTTGCTGTAGTTCACTATTATTTGGGCAGAATATCTTAATAGAGATTGTTAAACTCTTTTCCGTAACGTTGAGAGAGCACATGCGCTTGCTTGACAGATTGGAAAGATTAAGCAAAAGACTAGGCAGAAAATGTTTGGATTTAAGAGACAAGCTCTGATTGGGGGATTTAAGCTCCTGATATCTGGCAACCGCCACCATGAAAGCTTCTGCAAATGCCAAATTAAAATGAAAAAAATTTAGATAAATAACCAACGGAGAACCAAAATTCACCACACAGCATCTGCGATCAAAGTGTCAAAAACTATTGTAACGCAAAGCTCCATTTGACTGCACTCGGCGTGAACTTTGAGAAAGATCAACTTTTCTCTCCCGTCGTCATGAGCTCGCTTTCAGTTCTTCACGGTTTCAAAGCTCATGACGCAGCAAACCCATCATCAGCTCGCGGTGAAGACGGATGCTTCACGAAGCCTCCACTTCATTTCTTTCACCTTTGAATATCTTCATCATCTGCTGCCTGGGGACGAGGCCGAGTTTGAGTTTCATTTGTACCACGTTCATTATTTGCTCTTGAAAACGTCTGCGGGGTACGAGAACAAAAAACAAAAAACAAAAAAGCTCAGTCCTCGAGGAACAAAACCAAACTTCATAACAACACATGAAGTTAAGAGAGACATTCGTCAGCCTGCGGCGATGAGAGGAAGCATCATCAATCTGAGAAAGCAAGTCCTGGAGTTTCTGTTCCTAACGCTCACGTTTGTCCTACTTTAGCGCTACGTGACCGAATACAAATGCGGCGTCTGTACCGCATCCATTCAGCTGCAAAACAACCACGGCTACATTAGAATTAACGCTGTGTATAATCATCTCATTAAAGAATAAAAATGAAAATTCAGTCACCATTCATTCACCCTCAGGACTGACGTTCGTCTGTGCAAAACAAAAGGAGATGCTGTGAACGTCTAGACAGCGGCGTGTCATGACACTTGTTTGATGCCAAAGACGAGACTTGCAATCGGATCTGAAGTGTTATGACACGCCACATTTACATCGGACATGAGCACAAATCAGATTTAAGATATACACTGGATAAGAAGATTTTCTGCAATGAAAAACGTAAATTCTTATATATTAGAGCAACACTTCATATTCCTTCAAGGGGCCCAATAACACCTCACAAAGCTGACCTTTTAACCTTATTATAATAAACTTTTCCACACCAGTGTTATTTTATTTTTTTTTATTTTAGTATCAACAGCATTATATATTTAGCATATTAAGATACTATTATAGTTTATATCTTCTGCAAACATGCTATATTTAATTTGAAAGTTTTTAGTAATTTTGTGTTTTATTCATTTTAACATGTCTAGTTTTTACTAATTTTTATTTCGCTTTCAGTTCTACTTATTTAGTACACAAATTTCAACTAAATGAAAATGAGAAATGTCACCTCGGCAGCTAGGTGTATAAGCAAAATATTTAATTTAATTTAATTTAATCATTTATTTTATTTTAGTTAAAGCTGTTAAATAATAAATCTTAAATTATATATATGATGTAAAATACATAAAATCTAACATTTTTCAAAGCAGTTATTACAGATTTTATTTCTATTTTATTTTCATTCTTCTACTGCTTTGAACTACTTATAGGAACAAAAAATATATATATTTTAAAATGTCTAGTTTTTACTTGTTTTTATTTCAGATTTAGTTATTCAGTACATAAATTTAAACTGAAAGAAAATTAGTTAAAAAAAAAGTACATTTAATGTTAAATATATATATATTTTTTTTATTTTAGTTTTAGTTATTTATTACATAAATTTCAACTAAATTAAAATGAGAAATGTTACCTTGGCAGCTATGTGAAATAAGTAAAATATTTTCATTTAGTTTAGTTTTGTAAGTAACAAAAGCTTTTTTTATGTTTTAGTTAAATAATAATAATGTATCTATAATTATAAGTCACATATATATATATATGATACAAAACATACAAAATCTAACATTGTTCAGAGCAGTTATTATTTCTATTTTATTTTCTTTCTACTACTACTTTGAACTACTTATAGGAACAAAAAAAAGTACATTTAAATGTGTTAAATATTATTATATTGTTATATTAATATACTGTTATATAGAAATAAATAAAAATAAATATATATGTAATCTTAACCCTTTTCCAGTAAATCATGAACTCCTGGAAAAGTCACGCAGATTCATTGGTTAAAAAGTGAGATCGCAAAAGAACATTCAGCTCTAAAAAAAACATCTGTAATTGTGGGCTTTAATTAAAATAAACTATGAGTATCTACAGATTAAAATATGTTTGGAAAACAGAGCAGAGGACACAAATGATGGAAGAAGAGCGCTTCGATATTGCTGTGGACAACGGAGGACCTTTGAGTCAAAAAGATTGAGATTCACTGCTTTAAAAAGAAGGCAATCAATGGATTTTCCTGCTGTTATCCTCTCATGTTTCTCGTGTTTTCAGTAAACTCATGTTCTCCAAATGTCCTCTAGATGATGAAAGCACACATAAATCTGACATCAGCAGTGCTGTCGGCCCTCGGTGCGTTTAATTACCGAACTATCCCACACACATATGCACATTCACACAACTCAAAGGAGAATTAAGGAGTTAAAAGTAAGTAATGAAGTTTTCAGCATTGTGCAGCGGTGAAAGGATCCTCCACTGCGCTCGCTCCTGCAACAAAACTCAATTTAAATCGATTCTGTGTCTCAAATCCTGGATGATTTTCCCACGAGACGCAGCAGCCTGTGTGCGCCCACTAATGCACATTCAGTGAAAGCAAGAGATTTTCTGGCTTTCTTTCACAAGGATCACATCTGAGACAATAACAAACAAAAAAGTCATAAAAATACTAAAAAACTAAATGATTTATTTAGTTATTTTAATTTGTAAACTTATGGTATTAGTGCAGTCTTTTTAATTGTTTCTACATGTACTTCTTGATCTGTCAAAAAGCCAAGAAGCAAACATATTATATATTATAAAACAAATATGTAAACATTAATTAATTAATAAAAATAAAAAAAAAGCAAATTAGTTTCAGCTCCAAAATAAATGCTGTTATCTTGAACATTTGGTCAAAGAATCCTAAAAAAAATTCTTTAGTTAAATATTATATATAAAAATTTAGAAATATGAAACAATATATATGAATATAGTATAGTCTTTTTTTATACATGTATTTATTTTTTAATAATATTGTTTCTACATTTACTTCTACTTGATCTGTCAAAAACCTATGAAGCAAACCAGAAAAAAAGAAAAAAACAAAAACAACAAAAATACCAACACAACAACAAAAATAAAAATTGTAAAATTAATAAAAAATGAATTTTTTTTTTTTTTTAATTTTTAGTAATCTTTAAATAAATAAATATTTAAAAAGAAATTAGTTTCAGCTGCCTTTCAAATAAACGCTGTTCTCTTGAACATTTGGTCAAAAAATCCTTAAAAAAAATAAATTATTGTTTTTAATTTTTAGTAATTCTTTTAATAATCATTTAGCAATAAATAAATAAATATAAAAAAGTAATAAATTACTTTCAGCGGTCAACTGCCTCTCAAACAAATGCTGTTCTCTTGAACTTTGGTCAAAGAATTCTAAAAAAATACTTCTTTAAATAGATATTACATATATAAATATTTAGAAATAACTGTTTTTATTAATTATAATTAGAAATGTTTCTGAGCAGCATATTATAATGATTTCTGAAGGACCATGTGATACTGAAGACTGGAGTAATGAAGCTTTTTTTCAGAAATAAATCTAATATTGTTTCTTATACTCACTCCTACTTCATCTTTGTCAAAGAGCCAAGATGTGATCCTATGTTGGGGGAAAAAAAAACAGCTAAAACTGGGCTCTTTTCATTTCGACAAAGCAATAAATGAGTTTTTGCGGTAGATTTACGTGTCATTCCCACTGAGGAGTCTCAGCTGCTTCATTTAATAACCAATTACAAATGTAATGAAGCAAAAATGAGTGTTAAAAATGAGTGTTAAAAATGAGCGTCTATGCTGTGATACGTGGGGGGAAAAAATGAAAACATTACATTTACATCTATGCTGTTTTCATCTCACTGCTTTGTTTATATGTGCACATATAAATGTGTGAGTATTACAGATGTGTTCATGTCATTCTGACAGCTCGAGTAAAGAAAAATCAGACAAATATTTCAGTACTCATCACTAACTAACTAGACCACAAGGTACCGCCAACAAATGCCACCATAACCAATCACAACAGTAAAAATGAAATGTCTTGTGGACCTTCATATAAATTGTTGCAGTGTTTTGTTTTGCAATGAACAAAAACAAAACACTGCACAGTTTCACTCCATCCAGATATACATTAAAAAAAAAAAAATTGATCACAGAATATATTCACATAGAAAACAGTTATTTTAAATCATAATAACATTTGACATTTTTACTGTATTTTTGATCAAATTAATCCAGCAACTCTGAGAACTGAAGTAATGTTGAAAATTCATCTTTGATCACACAAATAAATTAAAATTTAATATATATTCACAAAGAAAATAGTTATTTTGAAGCATAATAACATTTAACATTTTTACTGTATTTCTGATCAAATAAATGCAGCAAATTAGCATATTAGAATGATTTCTAAAGCATCATGTGACACTGAAGACTGAAGTAATGATGCTGAAAATTCATCTTTGATCACAGAAATAAATTATAGTTTAACACATATTGACATATAGACACGTTATTTTCTATCATAATAATATTTCAAACTTTTACTGTATTTTTAATCAAAAAAATGCAGCAAATCAGCATATTAGAATAATTTCTGAAGGTTCATGTGACCCTGAAGACTGGAGTCTGATGATGCTGAAAATTCAGCTTTGATCACAGAAATAAATTACATTTTACAATATATTCACATAGAAAGCTGCTATTTTAAACAGTAATAATATTTCACATTTTTACTGTATTTTTGATCAAATAAATGCAGCAAATCAGCATATTAGAATGATTTCTGAAGCATCATGTGACTGAAGGCCGGAGTAATGATGCTGAAAATTCACGTAAAATTACGTAAGTTGAACGTACATTCACATAGAAATTAGTTTTTTTAAATCATAATAATATTTCAGATTTTTACAGTATTTTTGATTAAAGAAATGCAGCAAATAAGCACATTAGAATGATTTCCTCCAGTCTGATGATGCTGAAAATTCAGCACCGATCACAGAAATAAATTACATTTTACAATATATTCACACAGACAACAGCTATTTTAAATCATAATAATATTTTGCATTTTTACACTATTTTTAATTCAATAAATGCAGCCTTGGGAGAGCAGAAGAGACCTCTTTCAGAATATTACTGACCTCAAACTTCTGTATATACATGTATAATGTAGTAAGTTACACTCAAGAAACTTGTTTGCAAACTTGAGGCAGTACAAACTTACAAACTTGAGCAAATCCAGCCATGTTTTTATTTCTGTGAAGATGTTTCACCTCAAATCACTGGTCCCTACTGAGTGTGTGTAAGTAAATCTGACTCTGCTATACTGATGTGTGTCTAGTGAATCGCTGCATGGCGTGACCTTGCCTGCGGGTCTGTCCCGTTACGCCACACACACACACACACACCTGTTTGCCACAGTCCCTCTCATTATGTCCAGTCATCAGTGAATCACTGGCCCCTAATGGCCTGATGTGACTGTAGGACTGCAGCAGACACATAACAGAGCTCAACATTAAAAACCCTCATGATCCCTGCAGGAAGCTGACATTCACAGGAAAAAAGAAAGTTTGAAGAAAATTGGATGGAAATTGGCTTCTCCCGACCGCACACAGGGGGAGAGATGAATGCGGAGGTCACATCCCAGCATGCACTTGGGCGGCCGGAGCTGAGAGGGACGGTATCATTAGAGGAAGTAGATCATGCATCACAATCTCTGAAGGTCTGGACAAAGCCAGTGTTCCGCGGTCTCTGCTTCGAGACCTCAGGACGCCACTGCGGCGCTTCTTTGGAGGACAAAACGAGTGGAGGGAGTCGGTCTTATCTTACACTTCTCCTGCTGCAGATATTGAGAGAAAATCCCTGTAAAAAGCTGCAGCTTATCAGAGCTTTTGTTTGGTGAGGAGAGAAGAGGTCGGCTGGTCTTATCAGACATAAAAACACTAACACCGCTAGAAGATCAACACCACACACAGATGAAACACAGAACAGGAGATACTCTGAATCTGTAGTTCGCTAAACTACAAGATACTCATCGAATAAAAGGTGCTGTAAGTCAAGTTTTTGAATAACATGCATAAAATTTTACTGCTTCCAGACAGTCACAACGACCTCTGATAGAAGTAGGATAAAACTATATTCAAAAATTTGTATTTATTTATTTATTTTATTTTAAAAATTTAAAAATGACATTTTTTTAAAACACAGTAAAAATATTAAATATTATAATTCTAAACAGCTGTTTTCTGTGTGAATATCTGTTAAAATGTAATTTATTTCTGTGATGCACAGCGTATTTTTTAGCATCATTACTCCAGTCTTCAGCATCACAAGATCCTTTAGAAATCAGTCTAATATGCTGATTTGCTGTATTTATTTGCTTAAAAATACTGTAAAAATGTGTGAAATATTATTATAATTTCAAACAGCTGTTTTCCGTGTGAATATACTGTAAAATGTAATTTTTTCCTGTGATCAAATATGAATTTTCAGCATCATTATTCCAGTTTTCAGTGTCACATGATCCTTTAGAAATCATCCTAATATGTTGATTTGCTACATTTTCTTGACCAAACATATAGGAAAAAAAATATTATGATCTAAACTAGCTGTTTTCTGTGAATATATTGTGAAATGTAATTTATTTCTGTGATGCGGAGCTGAATTTTCAGCATCATTACTACAGTCTTCAGTGTCCCATGATCCTTCAGAAATCATTCTAATATGCTGATTTGCTGTATTTATTTGCTTAAAAATACTGTACAAAAACGTGAAACAGTATTATAATTTCAAAAAGTTTCCGTGTGCATATTGTAAAATGTAATTTATTTCTGTGATCAAAGCTGAATTTTCAGCATCATTACTACAGTCTTCAATGTCACATGATCCTTCGGAAATCATTCTAATATGTTGATTAGCTAAATTTTCTTGACCAAAAATACAGAAAAAATGAAATATTATTATGATTTAAAATAGCCATTTTCAGTGTGAATACATTGTAAAATATAATTTACTCTTGTGTTCAAAACCTGAATTTTCAGCATCATTACTCTAGGCTTCATCATTCGAATATGCTGATTTGCTGCTCAAGAAACATTTCTTATGCTAATGTTAAAAACAGTTGCTACACAATATTTTTGTGGAAACTGTGATACATTTTATTTTTCAGAATTCATAGATGAATAGAAAGTTCAAAAGAACAGCACTTATGAAACTAAATGAAACTATTTTATAACAGTAAAAATGTTTTTACTGCAACTTTTGACATTTTGCGTCAAAAAGTTACTTAGAGGTCCTTAGAGGACAAAATGACCATGTAAAAAAAAAAAAAACTGTCATAAAATATTATATATCAATATTTTTTTTTGTTTTCTGTTTTTTTTCTTCCCAACATCAGTCCTAATCATAACTTTTAAAAACGTATTAATTTTAAAGATTTTAACCCTTTAAATGTCAGTTTGTTTACATACTGCCACTATTGCTCTTTTTTTTGGTGGTGTTTTTTTTTTTTTTTATTACAGTCTTGGACAAGTCAATTATTAGAAACAACAACAATTGTGATGAGTTATTATTTTTGTGCAGTTTCAGATTTAAATAAATAAATCAGTAATTGAATAAATAAATCTACCACTCATACACACAAATTTCTAAGTACATACAAACACAAAAATAGCAGAAAACAGGCTCCATTGGCCAAATGTGAACCATCCAAACACACTGAGCAAATCAATCTGGTTTTCAAAACAACACTGGAATGACAAAAAAACAAAACAAATGGATGTTTCCTTGTTAAAACATCCTGTCAAAACCAGCACTATGATTCACAAACGAAGTCTGTGATGCACTGTAGGCTATATAGTAAAGTATTTACTTTTCTCAGATGTGTGGAAACACAAGCTGAATCTAAGAACGAGTTCACGGAAAAAGAGCGTGATTTTCTTCATTAGGCTTCACTTTAGTTAAAGAGGATTTAATCAGGGCACAGGAGACACGGGCAGCTCTATCAATCAATGAAATCAATCAATCGATCGCCACTCACCTCTCCATCTCGTACTCTTTCAGGCCCGGCTTCACACGTTTCATCACCTACAAGAAAACACACACACACACAGTAATCAGACAAGAGCGCTTTACGAAATATTCAATTAGTCATCCACCTCAGTCATCAGCCGAGGGCTTCCCTTCGCTCTCCAGATAAAGCCTAATAATCTCAATGAACTCTCGGCGGCAGTCGGAGCGAGCAGACACCGACGAGAGCCGTGCAAAACGGCTCTGAAAATGACCAGCAATTGCCTTCAAATTACAGAACGACTCATCCATTTGATGAGATAACAGTCATTTGCGGCGCGGCGGAGAGAAATGAGGGAGAACGCGTGTCGAGGGCAGATTAGAGGGGCTGTTTGATGATTGCAGGTTAGGAAGCTTTTATTTCAATCGAGAATCATGAGTCACACCGTACCGCAGCGCTGAAGGATCCCCGGGAGATTGCGGAGATCAGGCTGTTGCAGACAGTATTAGTATGTTGGGTGACAGAGGGAATATTATACTTGTAGGAATAAAACGGTGCTGTAGTATATACCACCATTCAAAAGTTTAGTAAGACATTTCTTTAAAGAGGTTAATACATTTATTGATGAAAGGATGCATTACATTGATCAAAAGTGACAAAAAATGATTTTTTTAGTTGAAATAAAAGCTGTTTCAGAACTTTCTATGCAATGAATCCTGAAGAAAAAAAAATAAATAAATACAGCAGCATTTTCAGAGTTTTTAACCAAAGGAATTAATGCTTTTATTCAACAAAGAAACCTCAAAGTGATCAAAAACAAGAATTAAGACATTTATAATGTTACAAAAGATTTATATTTTGTCTATAAGACAAAACGAGCAGAAGAGACTTCTTTCAAAAACATAAAATAAATGAATAAAAAATCTTTCTATTCAAAGACGCCTTAAAAATGTATCATGGTTTCCACAAAATAAATAAATAAATAAAATGAAGCCACAAAACTGTTTTATTATATTTATTACAAAATGATAATAATATTACATAATTTATTATAAGAAAAAAATGTTTTTTGATCAGCATATATTCTATTCATCAAAGATGTAAAAATGTATCATGGTGTCCACATAAAACAAAATAAAAATAAATCCACTAAATTGTTTTATTATATTTATTACAAAACGATAATATTATTATAATTTATAACAAGAAAAAATGTTAGCATATTAGAATGATTTCTAAAGGATCGTGTGACACTGACGACTGGAATAATGATGCTGAAAAATTCAGTTTTGATCAGAGAAATAAATTACATTTTAAAATATATTCAGATAGTAAACAGCTATTTTAAACTGTAATAATATTTCAGATTTTTACTGCTTTTTTACTGCTTTTCTGATCAAATAAATGCAGCCTCGATGAGCAGAAGAGACTTTTTTCAAAAACATTCAAAAAAAAAAAGAAAATCTTACAAACCCCAAACTTGAACTTTCTATTCAAAGACGCCTTAAAATGTATCATGGTGTTCACATAAAATAAGATAAAATAAAATAAATCCACTAAATTGTTTTATTATATTTATTTAAAAAATGATAATAATATTATATAATTTATAATAAGGAAAAAAATCTTTTTTGATCAAGATCAATAAATTATATTTTAAAATATATTCACATAGTAAACAGCTATTTTAACTCGTAATAATATTTCAGATTTTTACTGCTTTTTTCATCAAATAAATGCAGCCTTGATGAGCAGAAGGGACATCTTACAAACTCCAAACTTCTGAATGATTTAGTTATCTCCTACTGGTTACTATCTTATTTAATTTGTAATTCCAAATTGTAATAATATTCCCAATATAATCATTTTAACTGTATCCTTCTGAGAAGTTGTAAGTGTGAAAAAGAGCAAAAGACGAGCACTTGACTTGTCTTGTGCCGCATCAGGCGGTCACCGTCTCCTGAGAAACATCACCTGGCACAGGTGAACGGGAAGTGATGCGCTACCGCAGTGCTGGGAGTTTTGGAGGATCGGGAACAAGCGGCGATGAACGGCTCAGGTGTCGAGCGCTGGATTTTAATGACGTCCCACGAGAGGAAAAACAGACGGGCGAAGCGGATAGACACGGTCACGGTAACTTCTCATTTGTCCCTCTATGTTCTTCCTGTGCTGAATATAATTTCACTCATTAACGATATAAAAGGGTCCAGTGTGTTCTGAGACGTCTTCTGTCACATGCAAAAGAAACAGGAGGGTTTAAGGCATGCAAAAAAAATCCACGGTCAGAGTCTCTACAAGTGACAAGAAACCCAAAGGAATACATAAATTCAGAGCTGCAAATACAACTAAACTGTTCTAGGCTACAAAACAATCTATTAAAACAAAATTAATGCTGTCAGCACTACTCAAATGGGATTTGTTTTCTAAATGACTGTAAATGAGTTACAGTTACAGAATGCAAAGTAATGCATTCTTGAAGCTCAAATAGAAAAATGCTGCTAGCAATTGTAATGTTATGGGGTCTGAACCAATAAAATATTGAATGAATTATAATTTGCTTCATACAAAAGCATCTGCAACAAATAGACTAATTTCTGTATTCATTTTTTAATACATAATTTAATGCAGCAAAGAAAAAAAGCAAAACACTAGCTTTAAATTTGAAAATTGCAAACAAAATATGAGAATATATGAACATTTCAAAGAAAACTCTTATTTTCCATAATATGCAAGAAAAACACTGATAAAGTATGTTTGCCATACCGCCGTCCTACTAACCTAGTCATGTCTAAATAGGTTTAATTATACTGTTTTTGATAAAATAAACATATGCATGATGCATTGAGACAATGTAATTTGAAGAGATATAAAATAGAGCTATTTCATGCATCTCTAATCTGACGCACAATTTCTTTAAAGATATTTACACTTATGCATATAGCATTATGCATCTATCGGGAACTTGCAGTGCATTCAAATCTGAGAATCGAACTGTTGACTCTGCCATGGCTAGTTTCATTCCCTGCACGTCAATATAAATGCTTAAAACCACATTTACATTTACATATAGTCCATTATTCATATCTGGACGTTCAAAGGTCAAATAACTGTCGTCTGCTCCTGTCAGACTCAATAAAACAGTGAAATCATCCGGACTGGAGCTGAACCCTTAATCGCCGCTCGACTGAAACTGACCTTCCTCACCGCAAAGACCAAATCAGCATTTACAGTCATTTACATTTCAAACTAGCAAAACCTGCTGCTGTAAGCATCGCTGACAGACCACAGCACATTGAGATGAATCTCACGAAATCCGTCAAGAACAGGACCAGGTCACATTTCACACCAACAAATAAAGATTGACATTATATAACATTATATAACCTATTTTATACGCAAGGCCAAATTACTCAAAATCAAATCATTATTATATATTGAAATATATAAATAAATTGTTAAATGCAAAATAAATTAATTTAATAACTATTTACATACTTCATGATTTTTTAAAATAATAAATACATTTAAAAACTTATTTATTTCTGTATTTTTTATTTATTGTCTCCACGTGTATAATATATACGCATATATTTCATTTTAGTTTCATTTAAGTTTTATTTTTATTTTTTTTTTTTATTGTTTTTGTACTTTTGTGGGGGGTTTTCATGTCTATACAGTTAGTAGTTAATAGTTCATTTTATTTCCGTTATAGTTACTTTAGTACATCAAGTTAAATTAAATGAAAATGACTTTGCAACTACGTGAAATAAACCTAACAACTGTAAAATCTAAAAAAAAATGAAACGTGGAGGCTATTAATTAATTAAATAAATAAATAAAATATTTTTTTCAATTATTTATTTAAATAAAATTACTTAATTATGCATTTAACAATTTATTTATATATTTCAACATCAAACTTATTTAATTCCCTCAATACTAAAAAGACTCTCTCTCTCTCTCTCTCTCTCTCTCTCTCTCTCTCTCTATATATTTATTTATAATGTTTACTAATTTATTTTAATTGCTTTTTATTTTAACTAGATGAAATAAACCGACAACCACAAACCTGAAAATAAAACGTGAATGAATGAATAAATAAATAAATAAATAAATAAATAAATAAATAAATAAATAAATAAATAAATAAATATAGTTTTTCAACTAAATTATTTAAATTTCATTATGCATTTAAACAATTTATTTATATATTTCAACATTTATTTAATTATTTAATTTTGAGCAATTTGGCCCTCCATAATTTTAATGCCCAC